>JACXGK010009601.1:0-19641 GCA_016801125.1 Novumbra hubbsi
GTATGGGGTAGAGGAGGGAGGGAGGTGTATGGAGTATAGGAGGGTGGGAGGTGTATGGAGTATAGGAGGGAGGGAGGTGTATGGGGTAGAGGAGCGAGGGAGGTGTATGGAGTATAGGAGGGAGGTGTATGGAGTATAGGAGGGAGGTGTATGGGGTAGAGGAGCGAGGGAGGTGTATGGGGTAGAGGAGGTAGGGAGGTGTATGGAGAATAGGAGGGAGGTGTATGGGTAGAGGATGGATGGAGGTGTATGGGGTAGAGGAGGGATGGTGGTGTATGGGGTAGAGGAAGGATGGAGGTGTATGGGGTAGAGGAAGGATGGAGGTGTATGGGTAGAGGATGGATGGAGGTGTATGTGGTAGAAGAGGGATGGAGGTGTATGGGGAATAGGAGGTAAATGGGGTAGAGGAGGGAGGTGTATGGGGTAGAGGAGGGAAGGAGGTGTATGGGGTAGAGGAGGGAAGGAGGTAAATGGGGTAGAGGAGGGAAGGAGGTGTATGGGGTAGAGGAGGGAAGGAGGTGTATGGGGTAGAGGAGGGAAGGAGGTATATGGGGTAGAGGAGGGAGGTGTAGGGGGTAGAGGAGGGAAGGAGGTGTATGGGGTAGAGGAGGGAGGTGTATGGAGTATAGGAGGGAGGTGTATGGGGTAGAGGAGGGAAGTGTATGGGGTAGGAGAACAAAATGATTACACAACTCATAGCCATTTCTGGCTTTGGCTTAATTTTTTTTGAATAGCTGGGAAAATACAATCTGCTATAAGGGACAAATGTGAATTCAGTTGTAGGCTGTTCTATCACCTGACCTAAGCAGGGAAACAAGCCCATATAGAGAAATATTTAACTTCAACTGTTCATGAGAAGATCTTTTGGTTTCCACAATTATTAACTAACCTGAGAATGGATCTATTCCATGGCCATTCCCTTACTGCATCGCCGAATGTAACTATTCAGACATTGCAAGATCTAGCATCTGTCCTTTGACGTCCAGTTCTCTGAAATAACACACTGCCTCTGGCTTTTGTTCCAAGATTTGTTTAACATTTTCAGACTGTATTTGGAGGTCATAAGTCTGTTTATGTTGTTGGTTTTGAATTTCTTTTTCCATGTCATATGAAGGGCACGCAGCCCAGTGGGGGAAAGTTGAAATGCCAAATATAGAGGCCAGTGTGGCCTGGATCAGCATGCACCGAGACGTAGGATTGGTTTAAAAATATAAACACTGCAGACCAGGAAGAGCATGTCAGGTCTCCACACGACCAGATACACATACATTCTACATGGTGGGTTCATTAAAACAATTAGTACATGTGTTTGATCAGTGCTGTAATTACTTTATCCCACACAAATCCTCTGGTGTAGCTTATTTCATTTATGCGTTCCACTCAGCAAAATCATGTAGGTGGATATATTCAAAATTTCCAAAGCAATGTTTATGTATTGCTTGTAATTAAAATATTCATCCTGTGCCCACACACACAACCCTGAAACTGTTTGAAGAAGCATATGAAGTGATAACATTACAATACTGGATCATGCAACAGTTTTATCATCAACCAGATGGTAACTAACTGCTAGACTACAGCATACCAAAAGCGTTTAACTAACACATACAGTAGCTCAAGAAATGATAAGAGAATCCTAATCAAACATTTACAATAATTTCGTACCTTCTTGCAAATTGATTCAAGCCTATTGAAGTTTCTCAGTGAAATTCCTGTGGACAAGTGCTGAGCTGTTGATGTGTGCACCTCCCCTGGTGCTCTGTGGATATCCTATATGCCCTTGACGCGTCTTCTCCTGTACAGAGAGCAATGCTATCCTTGTATGCTTTATCGTTTCCTCACCCACACGTTCTCTCACTTCACCTCCCCTAGCTTACCCCCTTCCACCTCCCCGCTCCCAGTGACACTTCAAGATTTTTCTATCTGCAACTGGACACCGTCTTGAGCTACACTGTAACCTCACGTGTCTGTGTACCACTTGTCATTGAAACCCCTGCCGAGTTCTCCTATAAAAGCCTGACGTTTATTCATCATCCTACGGGCATTCAGTATTTTAGAAGGATTTGGCCCAGGCAACAACCAGTGACAAATGATTTGTTGGTTATGAGGCTATTTTAATCTCTCTCTGTGATCCATGACGGAGCCTAGTAGTGGTTCTGTAATGACCTTTCCTGTCCTCGTTGGCGTCACTACACCTGTAGAGACCTCCCCCGCCCTGACGGTGTTAATGGTGCATGTCACCGTGGGGGGACCCATATTTGGTTTGTATCTTCAAGAGGTTTGTCAGTGAATTTGGTTTCACACAGACACAGATAGATTAGTGAATTGCTTGTTGCTAAACAAATGGTATGGAAATCAACTTACTACTTCTTATCACTTGGTTTAAAAGCAACAGTAGCTAACTTTAGCTGTGGCTAAAACTCTAATTGTAAAAAACATACTCTATTAAGATTTGTCTAGTTTACTACAACATAGGAGGAAGCAATATTTGCCAGATTAACCATGTTTGAAAAAATAGGGAACAAAAAGCTTCTAGCACAACAAACATTTCTAGTAGCTAGATATTAACCCCTTGATGTTAGCTAGGAACAAATTCAAACTGCCGGATGCTAAGTAATGTCCATAGAGATAATAAATATGCATTTGTTGATGAAAAAGGGTTTTTGTATAATAAAGTACTCTTTCAGTCTATATAATCTTACTCAACTAAACATGTTGTCTTTTTACGTTGGGGTCGAATTTAGGGATCTCTCTACTGTATAGTGTATGTGAGCCAAAGAAAGTTAGCCAAAGATTATTGGACTTTAAATGGCAAAAATATAGATACTTTGATGTTATTCTAACTAATGAGGAACGTGTTCTTATGTGTGCATTCAAGCATTTCCTCCCGTTTAAAATTACTACAGCCAGGCAAAAAGAGGAGGCCAAATGTGTTCATTCTAGATTGTTCTATTTTTACCCCTTTCAATTCAATTCAAAGCTGCACAAGCTAGCATTTTTTTCAGTAAACAAGCAAAAGAAACAGACTCCATGAGGGTGGTATGATGGCCCAGAGGGCAGAGTGTGTAGGCAGTTCCTAGGTGACGCCACCTGCCGTGGCATCAGGAGCATGCCCAGACTTGTCGGGAGTGCATACCGGCACGTGGGGGCCATAAACACTACTGAGTCATATTATAAGTTGCCTTGATGAAATTCACACAAATTGGAACCGCCTGGGATTTCAATTGGCATGTGCCTCAGTCGGTTGGTGAGATTGGTTTCCTTTGACAGTTTCATTTTGTACAGTTTTGATTGATATTTAATATATTTCCTTCATCGATGTGTGATTTAGGTGTTCCCTTCATTTTTGTTTTTGCAGTATAGCTAGAGAACTCTGATGCTAGTGTATACAGAGCATGATTTGCCACCTTTCTTAGCAGACCGACGTCAGCAAAGCGATTATTTGATGACAGAGTCAACCGGTCCTAAGCCACGACCACACCAAGCAGCACACACACACAGCGGTTACAAATATAGATAGCAGGAACCACGGTAAAAGAAAGTATGGTTGTGTCGTTGTAACGAAACATTTGCTAAAACATTCACTCAAATAGTGGCAGAATAAGTTCAACCGCACAACTACTTGCATTGTTTTAACACCACGGACAGTACTATGTACAGTACTATGTACAGTACTATGTACAGTACTAGCAAGTGCAGAAATGAGGTTAACACGTATTTGATGTCCAGCATGCAACAATACATAAGAAAAAAGCACCTCAACAAGAAATGTCTTGTACCCAGTACTTCCAACGCCATTACCTTGGTGTTAAACCACACAACCAGTGATCTAAAGTTGAAATTATATTCCACATATTGTATTCAAAATAATATGAAGGAGATAGCAACAAGCAGCAAGCTGTAGACAAAATCAGAGTCCACAAACCATTATGATTATCATTTAAAAACGACCATTGTCATTTAAAAACGTCCATTCTCTTGTCCCTCTTTATGAAATGGATAATGGCAGGTTCATGTAGCTTGTCTTTTCGCCCTCCTTACCTACACTCACTTGTTTTCTCTCGCTCACCGAGAAAAAACAAGAAAAGTCTCTCGATGGGCTCTGAATTAGCGACATCTACTTAGGCCTTCTAGAGTGCCTTGAGGTCTCATACAATTGTCCCACCTATTACAACACAATTTGTGATTGGTTGATACCACATGCAAAACAGTGGTGTATATCAATATTCTGATTATACATTACAGTACAATATCTCTGTAAAATACAATTGTATTGTGTCTTTAAATTCAGTTTGGGTCAGTGAAAGACAAAGTTAGCATTGGACTCTGAGCTAGCAACCAGGAACACTAAGCTAACGTTAGCAAGGCTAAGAATAACATCAAACTCTATTCTTCATATTATTTTTCGGGAACGTCATTCTCTCGGGACGTTGGTGTGAAACTACTTTCTGGCCGATGATTAATTAGTGTGCTTGCTTTGGCAAGCCACACTACTATTATCTTGCATATATATATATATTTTTTATTTATTATTATAGCCACTCTAACTCCTCCTACAGTTCTTGCACTACGGAGACATGCAGGTGTCAAAATGGGCATCTCGTTTCCGATTGCATTGCTATTGTTTTGTGTAAGGTTTCGTCACATAGTTTAGGAAGTATTCAGTTTTTGTAGCCACAACAAAGGCCTTTTACCTAGCAACATGTATGGAGTGGCGCCCCACCGTGACATCAGCTCTAGTTTGGCAGGCAAACCACCGGTGAGACCAATCACTCAAACACTCAGTTCCATATCCCTCGCTGAGTTCCACAATGTGCCCGACAAGGTGTGTTGGTGCAGGAAAACAACCTGCCATCGGGAGTGTTAACTTACTGCCAGTACACAGCTGGACACCGGATGCTGCTGGTGCGACTGCAAGCACACTTTACAATTTTCCCAGAAATTTTACATTTTCTAGTTGCAAAATGCTGGAATTGTTTTTTACTGAAGAATTCAACCCAGTACAACTTTAACAAACATTGTGATAGTGATTAAGAAGTATACCTCCCAAAAGAGTAAACCTCACCCTCTTTAAAAGGACCAGGAACTTTGGAAGCCTCTCTACTTCTGGCAAGCAGGGTAAAGAATAAAAGACCTTAGTTCAAAAACTTCTCATTAGTTGCAGAGAGATGGCAGTCCACGGCTTTTTGTCCTCACATAACAAAAATCCACCTTGTTGATGAGTCTGCATCGTCCAACAAAAACCCAGGTCTGAGCCACAAAAAGAGCGAACCAAGGCAAATGAAATCAATGAATGTGTCAGAAGGAAAGATGGAACAGGGCTTCATAGCGAGTGTAGATGGGTAAAGAAGGGAGCACAGTGAGCAACAGGGAGTAGAGATCCAGCCTTACAGCAGCATTGTGTTCTATACTTGGCATGTACACCTGGTCATCCAGAAGTGTCCCTTGTCCAGCTAATGCCACCTTCTCAGCCCCTTTCACCTACGACCAGATACAAAAGCATTAGATGGCTCTAAACATAATGGGACATATTTGGACAATGGAACAATACTTCAGACTAAAGGATGTGTGGTTTGAAATGCATCAGACAGGTTTGGGAAGTACAGGAAAACATCAACAAAGACCATCTTTGATGCAAGCATCCCAACATAGAGGAGTGACACTGGTTTGGGAGAAACTGGCATATGACATCACAACGCAACGTATTGTCAGTGAAAAGAACACCCAGCGAATGGCCTCACCTGCCCCCATTGCCCAGACTCTACACAGAACGACGTGATCACATTCTCTGAGTTGTTTCCTCCAATCACAAAGAGTCGGTCGGTGGCACCCAGGAAGTAGAGGCTGGGGAGATCAGCATCGGCTCTGGTTAGGGTAGGAAGCAGCTCAGACCATAAGTCTGGAAAAGAGAGACAAAACACGTGTGTGTGCGGGCGTATGGGTCTCCAAGCAATTATTAATTAGCAGCCTTTTAATTTTCGGAGCAACCAACCAGTGTAAGGTTACTAGCTCCCCGGATGGAGACTGCTTTACCTTGCCTGGTGTCATACTGTAACAGCAGCTTTTCTCCTGTTCTCTGGATGTTCCCCAGGACATAGAGACAGGGGCCCATGCTGGTGGCCAGGGGGAGGTCATGGGACAGGGACATGGTGAACTGGAAGTCCGTCATCGGCAGAGAGGAGACAAAGCTGTGGCATAAAACACACACATCTCTGGTTGGAGTAAGAAGTACCACACCAACAACATCTAAAGCATCCGGACAGGGGGGCTGGGTGTTTCCTACGTCCACCGGTCATCCCAAGGGTCGTATCTCTCCACAGCAGTGTAGAGGGCCGTGCTGGAGTCGGGAGTCACCAGAGAGCCCAGGTACCAGCCTCCCACAGCATAGATTGAGCCATTACACGTCACCGCACTGAAATGTCTCCTGTGCTGCAGTGGATAGGCGGAAAAGAGAACCAGAGTTCTGGGTTTGAGAAAGCAAGTGCTGGCAGGGCGCTCTGTAGAACAGTGTCTGCAGAATGACGCGTATAGAAGTGTTCTTTATATCTAAGGCTTTATGAACAAGTAGGGCATCGTGATGAGGCGGATCACTTTTCTGTACCTTAATGAGAGGCGCCGTACACACCCAGGTGTTGGTGAAGGGGTTGTACCTAAAGGAGGCCATTTTGAACTCAAACCCCCTCCTTGCCTTCTGCCTGTAACCCCCTATGAGGTAGAGGTAGTTGAGTAGCACCACCGTTGTGAAACACCACTTATCAGCCATGAAGGGCAGCTCTGTGATTGGACGCCAGTCACTGGACGTCCCTGACCCGTCCAGGGTGAAGATGTGGCGGGCGGCTTCGGTCTCCAAGTCTTTCCAGGAGGCCAGGTTCTCTTTCCTCACACTGCAGAGCCGGAGGTCCCCCTGGCACCTCAGACTGGTCAGTATTGCCTGGTCCTCAGACGGCAGACACCTGGCAATGCATGAACCTTTTAAAAAGTGTTGGTAAAATGCTTCCTAAAGGCTAGTTTGTACATGTTGAACTGGAGACCGATCAAGTAAGCCAACTGACTGTGGTTCTGTATGGGAAAATAGGTGTGCAGTCTCTGCTGTACCTGTTGATGTGAGGCAGCTCCAGTAGGTTTTTGCTGAGGTAGGAAAATACAGTTGTCTCCAGCTCAGTACAGCAGATGCTCCGGGCCAGATCCAGGTAAGACAGGCAGGTGTCTGGGGTTAAAACACTGGACAGGGCCAACATGCACCTCGAAACAAAGGTTTCAGCCAGCAGGTAGGTGCCCACCTTTAGAGAGACGAGGAGAAAGAACGTCCTGGGACAACCAGACAGGGTGATCATGTAACACCATGTATGTGATATGTTTCTGTACAGGGTGATCATGTATGTCTCTACTCCCTTATTCACTCTTTATAGAATTGCTAAACTATAGCAATGAATAGGGAAAAGCACAAACAGCAGACCCAGTTTTTAACAACCGTCTGATACAATTAAATGGCATGTAATATTAGAATACAATTTTTCATTCAAGCTTTTCGTCATAGGCATCTGTTCTCTTTAATTCTTTCTCCATATCCTCTTACAACCAGGAAATAACATGGATTAATGTGGATAAGCAAATGCTCACTTACCTGACAAGCAAAATTTGCTTTGCAGGTACATTAGCCACAGAGAAAGTCACAAGAGCACGATGCAAAAAGAAATGGACCGGATGACATGAAATTGTGATAAAAGATCTCAGCCATACACTCCTCGTCAGTGACAACCACATCATCAATGTTGAGTAGACTTGGGCAGCTGTGGAGGGGCCCTTCTATTATCCCGGTATTTCACAATTTTCCATAACTACTCCTTATAGTAACTTAGTTTGGCCTTTTGAACATGGTTTGAATCTGTATCTGTTTGTGATTCTTCTTGTCTTCATGGGTACGTGCTGGTTAACAATACTACCATAAAGGTCCTGAAGAAGGTCCAAACATCCAAATTAATTCACACAAGCCAAGGAGGGCTTGCTTACGGAAGTTTTACATTGAGCATCTACTTTATGATGGATCGGGATTATTATGAACAAAGGAAATAGAGTAAGTTCTCTACAAAAAACACCAGAGACTTTTCACAACAACAACATGAGAGACAGTAGCCTTTTCTGGGTGTATACCTACCTTGTGGGTCCTACCTTGTGGGATTGGTAACGGTTGTTTTAGTACAGAGTCAACTGGTTTAAGCATGTTCTACCTTAGGCAACCTAGTAGCAGGACTGTTGAAAGAAGTCCCAATAATCATTTTTATTATTAATGAGCAGGATTCTTTTTTTTTACAGTTTTTTTACATCAAGTCTAATTTGCACAAATGACCTTGCAAACCCTGGCAGGCTGAGGACAGTTGGAGATTGATGCAAGATCCCGAAGCACATCTTGTTTAATTCATTCTGCTACTTATCAAGAGGCTGGACCAACCAGGAAGTACTCACCAGCACCTAAACGCTTGGAGGAAAGTAACCCAAAAGACATGACTGACCTTGCAGGCACCCAACTGTTTCCCTGTGTTAATGTAGAATCAGTACCACAGCCTGTACGTCAGAATCCTCGGACCCACTTAAAAACAAGCCCAGTTCTGCCGGGCCACGGGATGTAGTGATGAGCCATGGAGGTGGCTTCAAGAGTGGCTATTTCTGGGCCAAGGCCATCTTTATTGTGAGAAGTGGACAAAACTTGGTAGGCGATGTTGTACGTTATATATGTGTGAGCATGTGCCTTATTCTGAAACATGTTGATAATCCACGAACCAATGCAAAGGTCCAATTTGTGTATTTCTGCTCCACATTTAACACCATCACAGCGGAACCTCTGAGAACCGTTAAGCCATGACATCCTTTTCATTTCTTTTTACGTTAATTCATTTCATAGCTACATAATATTGTCAATATGGCATTGCAATATCATTTAAATAGTTGGCTGTGTGTTATACAGGCAAAAGGGTAATTACATCAGTAAGCCAAGACTACTAACCTAGGTTGACCACAGGTGTCCACATCATCAAAAAAGTATTATCTAAGAAAATTGTGCATGCATGTCTCACCCGTGTTTCAAGACTGCATGTAAAACAATTAAATAAAATGTACAGGTAAAAAATTAAGTCACGATAGTTCATAATCAAGTGCTGAGTAGTCGCTAGGCGCATTCAGTGTGTTAAATGTTGTTATTTAATGCATAATCAAGCAAAGACCCAAACAGCAGCCCATACTAATGGATTTTAGATCTGCATCTGCAAGGCCTGTAAACAGGACCACATTTTTGGTAAATTTCCTACCTCCATCGTCAGTTGCAGCTGTATTTTCCTTTTGGCTTGTTTCCTTGGTTTAATGTATGTAGCTACTGATACTTTCATCCAGTTTTTGCTCAGCTAATCTTGCTTGTCCCTGAACAGATTCAATACCCAGTCTTGTGTTTAGCCTTAAAGGCATTATGCTCATTCACAGGCATTTGACTTACCATGCCGGCTCTGTTTACTCTGTTCGGCAAAATGTAAGAAATGCATGCAAAATGAATTTGTTATTAGCCTTCCCTAGTACCCACTTGGATGTGTTCGCCCAACTCCTCTGGGGTTACTGCAAAGTCATTCCGGAAGCAGAATTCTAGGAGGGAGTGGAAGACTGGTGAGGGAACGTGGTCCAGAAGAATCAGGCTCTCTGTAGTTTCTCTCATACAGGACTGGGATAGGGCCCGGAAGTACTCACTACACTCAGACAGACGACCCAGGTCCACCTTGGACACCCC
Source organism: Novumbra hubbsi (assembly GCA_016801125.1). Classification (NCBI taxonomy): domain Eukaryota; kingdom Metazoa; phylum Chordata; class Actinopteri; order Esociformes; family Umbridae; genus Novumbra; species Novumbra hubbsi. The sequence goes on from JACXGK010009601.1 coordinate 9,770, forward strand.
GATGGAGGAACAAATCACATACATGGCAGGTTAGCCCGCTGATTAGGTCAAGTATGTAGTATGTAGGACTAAAAGTCAAACTCAGTATCTAAGCTGTAAGTGATTCCTATGGATGAACACAAACGCTTGGGCTTCAGTCAGCCTGCAGTGTAGAATAAGAACACCCTGAAGAGAGCATGTTAATGCAAGAAACATTGGTGTTTAGCATTATTAATGCCTTAGAGCTTAAATACACAACGCAACTTCTTATCTTGGACATTATTGTGCTTTAGATGTTGTCACATTTGACAGTTCACTTACATGGAAGGCATGTGTGCCGGTCTGAACAGTAACCATGGCCCCGCTTCCATCTCCAGAGCAATAGACACGGTTCACCTCTTTGGTCTTCCACTCCTCGGACAGCCTTTCATACAGTCCAAACCCAGAGGGACGCGGTGAGTTCTCCAAGCTTTTCGGAACCGAGAGTGGTGTTCTCCAAAACCTCTCTAAAGTATACTTCCACCACCTGTACATCCACAGCAGTAAAACGGTCACACGCCGTCTGAACAGGTTCATCATCCCGGAGAGGGTTCTCGACCAATATGAAAACGTCTATCATCCCATATTTCTATCTAGCATGATTTCAAAGTCATAACACACTTAACTCTGCCTGGTCCAACTCAGTAACATGTCTAAGATCACGTCTTAAGGCAGCAGCATAGGCAGTGACCCAAACACTACAAACCAGAACACGCAAGAAATTGATCTACGGTACCGGTTTCTTAGACGTCTTACAACTACCTTCCGCACATGCATAAAGCCTATATCCAGACCAAACGCTCTTTTCCCCTCCATGGACAGCCCCGGCCAGACATGGAACTCGATGCAGGAAAGCAGCTCTAAAGGACATATCTATTTTAGGCATCACAAGGACTCATGCCTAATTCCAAATCCACCCCTAACCCTGGGCACTCCAAATATCCTCTACCATAAAGGAACACAAAATAAACAGATGTGATAGTGAATATTCCGCATAGACATTCCAATGTAGCAATTGTGAAGTATTAAATCCATGCAGACTTCTATTACATCCATTAAGGCCTGGGATTTGGTGGGTTGAAACATGACTCCACTAAATCCCCTTAATTATATGGGTACCATTAGTGGGAACTGCGGTTCTTAAAAAGCTATTGATTTTTGATCAATAGGTGGAAATAATGATGCCATTGCATTATTTTGAATTTCTAATAATCAATAAATGAACAACAATAAATAAAGGTATTAAGTATGTTTATTAGCAGTAATAATTCACATCAGTAGCAGTGCAAAGAGGAGAACATGATCAGGGTTTGGACTCGGTGAGGTATCATTTAAGTAATAAATTAGACATTACACACACATAAGCCAAATGCACAAGGTAATGGACAGTTTTCTGTAATTATTCTAACTCTGGGTCTGAAATGTAAACATTCCAACCATGGGCACAGGAAAACCATGACAACCAGATCTCAACTAGTTTTACCAGTAACTATACAAATTTCCTATACAAACTCACGATAGTACAGTTAGATAACGAACCGGTGTTCCTGCAGGCTGCTCTTCTCTGAGATTTGCAAACAGCAGAATCATGACTTGAAAACTAAAAGGCCAAGTCCAATCTATAATCAAAAAAAGCTAATTTTGCAATAAATTAGATAACGTAAACATCTACGTGTTAATCTGTCATGCAAACATTTGTAAAATATGGTAAATTGAAAAAAGACAATGTAGGTGAAATAGACAAAAATGTAAAATTCAGGACCCATTTAAACCGAAGCTTAAGCGTCAGTTGGGATTAATCGCCTACATGATTTAGGTAATGGGTAATGTTTATAGGGTTAAACTGAATACATGGTTTAAGCTTCAGTTGAGATGAATTGCATACATAATTAAGGTAATGGTTAATGTTTATAGGGTTAAACTGGAGACATGGTTTAAGCTTCAGTTGGGATTAATCGCCTACAGGGTTAAGGTAATGGTTAATGTTTGACTGGATAGAAATAAAAACAATGATAATAAATCTACTAAACGTGTCTTATTACCTAGCAAGCCATAATCTTGTTTGATGATATGTGCTTAGGGGGTCTCTATTGGATATTTCCATAGAAATAAAAGTTGACCATATTTATACATTTCCATGAATTCAGACAGTCCACTTGTTCGGCATATACTTCAACATACTAGCTAATTACAGAAGAGTCTGGAGATGCAACTAGTGTCCCTGCCATACTGCTGTGAGTCCATGCAGTTGCACCCAACTCTTTAGGCAGAGCAAACATGACAAAACAGACAACACAACATTTGAATATTTGGACCATGAAGTGAGCACCATACCAGCATGGTACTGAAGCAAAACAAAACCCATTCAAATTACAGTGTTAAAACAACATGGGCAAATAACTACAATAAAGCATATTAATACCGTACAGAAGTATCTGACTACATTTTTCAAAACATATATAAATGGAATCATTGGATGGTAACGCTAATGTAAACAAACAAAAATTACAAAAATTTGCTTTTTCACAGTATTTAGATTACATTGTAGGGGTAGATAAGTGCATTTTGCGGAAATGTAGACTCTGCTTTAATGTGAGACAAAATACTAGATGGACGGAGTAGAGTACATTCTAAATCAAGTACAAACAAAACATTATATTTACAGCCACCTCAGACCCCTTGGCTGGTGTTGTTTTACCTGATTTGGTTTCATCTGAACAGGTAAATCTGCCTAGTAACAATGTTTCTGCCAACTCCCTTTACACAATTTGAATAAATTAACCAAACTAAAATGGATTAAAATGAACTAAAAGCTTCTTTTTTTTACGGGGGGGGGGGGTCCTCAAGGTCCAATGCATACAGAAGGAATCAGCAGAATTCAAAATTGCAGTCGACTTCAAGAAATCAATCTATTCTCTTGAAGATGGAAGTTAGGAATATAGCTTTTTCTGCTTGAAGTAGGCATCAAATCGAGACTGGGCATAGTCCTGAAACAACAAAGATACTGTAAAAGACACTACAGAAAGCACATTTACTGGATTAAACTATGGTTATCCATATGGGCAAATTCCAACGAATTGTAGGGAATAAATATTGATACACGGTAGAAAATGCAAACCTTCATAAAGCAAGCTAAGCCATTTTAGTTATATTGTCCAATTTGTCGTTTTCTCATTGGAGGGTCTCCGTCTGAACATACAAGATTGTCTCACATGACTGGTCGGTAACGGGTAAGGGCTGCCTATCGGAGTGCTCACTCTAGTAGGGGTGTGGCTGCATCCTGGGCACTGTTCAAAGGGTTCACTGTGACGGATATCTGCTGTGATTAGGTAACCTTTGTATTCCACATCACTCAGAGGAAAACGTGTGACTGAAGCCAGGGTCCACCCTCAGGGTACCACCCGGCCGGCTTGGTCTGTGACTGCAGGGCCAGTATATGCGGCATCGAACGGCCAAATTAAAGGTAACGGTATATTGGGGCTGTAAACCTGGTCTCTTGAAGGGGGAACAAAACCTTGTAGGCTGGTTGACTACAACAAACTGAAAAGCATGGGCAATTCTATGTAAATCATGCTTTATTTAATCAAATTTAGGTCTTGACTCTAAAGTGAGTAGGAGTTAAATACATGGCGTTTGCCAGACTACCCTGTTCATCCAGGTCATAAAACATGCTCAACAGACATACAGACGCCGTAAATAAAATATGCAAGGACTAAAAGTCCACCTGTGCACTTACCATGTAACCAAACTCGATTTTGGATATCCTGGCTTGAATAATGGACCACAGGCCCCAGAGGAAGTGAGAAGCCAGGGCAAATCTATAGGACAAACACGCATCCATAAAAACCTGCCAACATACTGGCTCCCAAACAAATGGATAGCAGTAAATAGGTCATACGGAAAGGAACTCTGGTGCCACTACATTGGTGGTGGCAGAGGTGTGCATCACATCCAGTTAAGGCAGTAGTTTATAAAAGTATTAATGTCAAAAACAGCCCAAATTAAATGTTGGTCTCCCCACCTCTTTAACACTCTTCACATTTTGCCATCTCAAAAGTAAATCTGGAAAAAGATTTTGATAGGCAGCAGATAGCGTAGTGTTTGGTGTGCTGGGCCAGCAACCGTAAGATGGTTTGAAGAGCCGCAAAAGTTTAAAATATGCCCTTGTACCCTACGGTAATAAGTACTTACCCTAGATTACTATAGTACAATGCTCAGGATTAGACTAATGACTAACATGTTGATGTATGTAATAAGATTAAATGTTTAGTCCAACTGCTCAACTCAAGGTACACTGGAAAAAATACATGATTGGAAATCTTTACAAAATTAGCATGTATTAATTGTGTGTCTTCACATCCCTTGGTGATAGAACTTTCATAGCCACTACAGCAGTACATTGTAATAATATTAATAATCAACTATTTAAAACACTTAGGGCAACATATATTAGAATTATTTGTCCAATATCAAACCATACATCCAACTTCTTAAGCTCTAATAACAAAACACTACTAACAGGTTGCTACCGACATATATACTTATTTACTGACAATACAAAGGGATCAACATCGCATTACAAGTTAAAACAAGGAAGCCACTCCAAATCATGTTGGAAACATAAAAAATAGGTAAAACTAATAGATATTTCCTTTTAAAAATGGGGAATAGGTTGTGTATAGTTTGATAATAAATACAAATTGTTTTATTTTAAGGCAGCAAAATGTGAAGACTGTACAATAGGTGTGGCAAAAAAAGAAAGATGTGTGTCCTACCGGTTGGCTTCGAACATCATCTCTTGCTCTATACGAGCTTGGTCCTCATGCGCGGTGCTCTCCAAATAGCCTCCAGTTTCCAGATAGTTCCGAATAAAATAAAGCTGCAAAAAAGAAAATGAGAAAAAAATAAAAAAAAGATAGGCATTCACTATTATGTCAATGTTTTAAACTTTTTAAACTTCATGGACATGGATTAAGCTTAGCCTAGGACAGTCTCCTTTGACCTTGATTTGTTTTTGTTATAAACTAAATCTAACTAAACTAAAATCTAAATCTAACTAAAATCTCTGTCTGTCAAACCAGTGCCAAAAGAGACAAAATTACATTACTGTGCATAGCTAAACAATGCTAAACTATATTTAAACATACTGAAATTAAGAAGAAAACGAGTTTCAGTAAATGATCTGTGCCTGTAACTGTCGACAAAGCTGTCAAAAGCTCTTCTGCTACTGTGCGCTAGACATCCTAACCAATGGAAATGGTCTTCATTTGCTTGGTATTTGTTCAGACGTTGCTAACATTGACCTAAAAACCCTTATTTTGATTGGAATCAAAATATTGTGAAAAAGATCGTTAGAAGATCATGGTCTATAAAATAGTTACAATCTGGCTCAAATAATCACCACCAGGCCATGATCTAATAATTGCAAAAGCCCTAACAGTGACATTGTTAATTATACAGTTTTATGCACTCTATGTATTATGATTATTACTGTAATTGGCTTTAATACTAGAAATACTAATAGTGGTTCCTCACATTAAACCACACAATTAGTAAATGTACATTTTAACATGGATGTACCGATCCGATACTGGCAGCTAGTCTAGGCTATGAGCCGATGCCACAAAACAGATTGTCTTAACAAACAAAACAGACTGGAAACATGCAGGCTAGCAAACTCAACAACTACAATAATGTCAGCAGTCTGTCATTCAATTACATTTGAAACAACCACTAGTAACTTTGCAAAACAAGTGTTTGTGGTGTTAAAGTAGAAAGGCTAGCTAGCTAACCCAAGCTGGATAAGTTAGATAACTCTAGGTGATGCCAGCTAACTAAAGCTAATTGAGAATACACCACTTTTTAACTTTGGATTAATAATAATGAAATCACATCTTATTGGCAAGACAACCTGTGTGATGTTGTAGCCTTTTATTAGTAGCATCTTTAATTGATTAGCCATCTCCTAAAGCACCTAGAAATGATTCTAATGCCATGCTGACTATGCTGTAAAATGGATGACAACAATCAGCATTGTTGACCACTAAAAAGCATTGGATTGGTACCATGTATCAAGAGATACTCAGCAGTTCAATACTCAAAATCAACTATTAAAAAGTACTATCGGTGCATTCCTATATTTCAGTCAAATAGCAGATGCTGACATCAAGAGGAGTTACACTTAGTGTATTACATTTTGAATAAGGTTAATGTCAACAGTGTCTTTGCATTGGAGGGTGTTTTCTGTAGGTGTGGTAATGGTTGAAATAACCTGCTGTTCTCTGCTTGGGTAGTTGTCAGGTGTGCACTTGTAGAAGGGCCACTGGTTGTATGTGTAATCATAGCACCACTCACAAAAGTGGTTCCCAAAGTCAAATCCCCTATAAAAAAAAACACAAACAAATAACAGCACCACATAACTTCATAAACTTCAGCAATCAATGTTGTTAGTACCAACCTGTTTGTTTGCGATTCATGTGTAAATGGCAATAAGCGTACCGGTGTAATAGTAATTTTAAGACTTTAACCAGCAATCTTTGTTGAATGTATATACAATAAACTCCTTTACCTGTAGTTGTAGCTGCTATACTCAAAGTCAATTAGCATGAGTTTATCGGTGGAGTGGTCTCTGTTCTCGAGCATCAGAATGTTACCTAACAATAAGAGGTTTTTTTATTTTGTATTACTTATTATGGTCTTATTTGTCAAAGAGATATTGATCAAGGCATATCAATGGTTAAATAACTCCAGTGATGAGCATCTACTGCTGAGCCAGTCCAAATTAGAGGTGAATCAAACATAAGCATGTTGATAATGGAGAAAGCATTTAAAGAGAAGGGTAAGAAGGGGGAAAGAACTTGTCAAGAAGGAAATAGATGAAGAGAGTGGAAAGAGAAAAGGGTGCAAGAAAGAGCCATAGGTAACAGGTGGAGGGGGATGGAAGACAGGATGACCTATAGGAAAACCCAGAAATCCTCACCTTCTTGCACATCATTATGACAAAACACAACTGGCGATGGGGTCGCAGCCAACAACAGTCTGTCAGAGGGATAGAGAAATTAGAAAGAGAATGGATTCATCTCACGGGAACTACATAGTATTAGTACTTCAACTGTGAGAGCAAAGTGTATGGTTATGTCAACAGCTCATATCTTATCTATATCAGAATATATCTTATTCTGTACAATCTCATGGAAACAAAGATATATTACTGAATTACATAACATACACTCCCTGTACCATTTGTAAGACTTGATTACTTCTCTCTTGATTACTCCCTCACCCTTCTAAGTGTATTATGTTGTGGTAATATTAACAATTGAATGTATTAATTGATCATACACTGTCTTACTAGTCCAACTTTGTTGTTCCATTAAGAGAGCAAAGGAATGTTGGGGTCATAAAGCTAGGAGAGAGGATCTGGTCTGTGACATCTTTCTGCATGCCAATTCCTGTATACCCTGTGCCCATCTGTTCTCCTTATCACCTCACTGTTCATTGATCTATAGGAATTAGGCCATGAGTGGGTAATACTTCCCCCCTGAGTGGGGGCTATTGGGGCCCCTGGCTAGACACAGGATAGGGGGAGAACAGAATGGGGTCAGGGTGGGAACATTGTTTTGACACACCCCTAGACTGAGTTGTACCAAATGGATATGCAAATAACCTGAGTGTATAAGAATGTATGTAACTCTGGAATTGGCAGAGATGCTTCCCTGTCACTCTGGGTAATGGGGAACCAGACTCTCCTTGCAAGTGAATCTTTAATAAACTGTTAATTGTGCTGAAGACATTTTCTTTCATACCAGCCTAAATTATAATCCTAGACATAATAAAATTGGCATGATAATCATCAGGACAATATTTACATGAAGCAGTAAGTACTGGACACCATAGCCTAACAGTAAACGAGGGGTTGTACTGTCATGTCATTCATGTTCTCTCCCTGAGAAAGTGAACTGGGATTATTACCGTATCTCATCAATTCAATTCACACCGAACAATTAATGTGCACTTCATTATAACTAGTATTCTTCACTCCACAAGTTTGGATCTGAAATCAAACAAATCTATGAGGTTAAAGTGCCGGCATTTATTTTTCAAAAATAGTCAAATGTATCACGTTTCAAAATGTGTTTGTTGTCATTGTACCATTTTCTATTGAATATAGGGTTTAAATGATCTGCACATCATTGCATTCCGATGTGCCATGATTGTAGTCATACTAGACTCTTCTGAATCTACAGCCAGCCCCCTGGGATCCATTTCCAGGGGAGGGCATTATGGGTACAGGGGGGGGGATGACAGCTGCCCTGAAATTCCATCACGAGCCAATCCAAACTCTCCACCCATACTCATTCCTTTCCGAACATCTAACCTGCCACATCGTTGTCCCATCATTCCTATGCCCGCCCCTCCGGACTTACCGGAGACTCTCCAGCTCTGCAGGGAGGTTGTACTTAATCAGCTTGTTGTATTTCTTGACATGAGCCTCACGGGTGAACTTCAAGTTCACCACCTGATTCATGTACCTGAATCACAACAGCAGACCGAGCATCATTAAGCATTGCAAAACAACAAGTGATTTAAAACAGCTTGAAAAGCAGTTACCTGAAATCAATTTTTTACTGTCTACAGTACTCCTCTTAGACTTTTACTTAAGACAGTAAGAGAGCCCAAGTCTGTCCTCACCTGTCAATGGTCCCAAACAGCCACTTGGGTTCCTTGTTAAATGGCATAACCATCCTGTGGAAGCGGGCCATCTTTGAAGCAATCTCAGCGGAAAGTTCAGGAACAAAGAGCTGCTCTGTACGAAGACGGTTGCTCTGGGAAATAACCGCACATTTATTGGCATTTACATTCAGATCCCCTGTTAAATATTTGACCTCCCTGAATCATGGCTTTTTTACAACATTATTACAAAGGGATTCCGTGTTCAAGCCCAGTTCTGGTTGTACGCTATAAATCAGTATAAAGACCCACCTGGTTCGCCCTTGACACTAGATTGCTAGCTAGCTACCCAAACAGGAATATCTTTCATTCTTTCCTTTACAGTACAATGCACACTACCTAAGTTGATACATCAGTAGATTTGTTTTTGCGGCATGTTTGTTTGTCTGTACCGGCATGTACTGTTCCAGACGTCCCTCAGGGAAGATTCCATACAGCCTGGGACCCAGCGCTCTTTCTGCCAAAATAGCAAACATCACACTCTCCAGGACCAGTGAATCCACTCCCTACACAGACCACACACACACACATTTATTGTTAACACCACTAGCCTTGTAATGGCACACATTTGCATTGTCAAAGTCATGAATTCTTTGGGGGAATTCATGACCTGGACCATTTGTATTGCAACTAATGATTACCACATTTAGTTGCAATACAAAGTGTAATTCGAATAGATTTTATGGTGATTTAAATGTCAATTATATCTAAAACAAATGAAAATCACAAATAGCAGCAATTACCCAGGATCAGCTCTGCAGCAGTCTGAGGTAGAATATTTTGCCAATGAGGTCCAAACATAACATATTGCTTAAGTAAATACTGGGGCCAGTATTAATGCAATTCCAACTTGTGTAATAGCCAGATAAAAATAAAAGGTTGTTATCACCAAAACAATCCCAATGTATCTTTTGCATATTATGTAAGACATCTGACACCTAAAACCTGTTGTACATGTATCGCTCTTAATAGACTATCTTAACGAAATCCAATACCATAGTCTGTTTTATTAAGCAAGGAACATACAGAAGCACACTGATCAAGACAATACCTAGACATACTACATTAGCCACCTTGGGTAACAGTGGGCATGACCAGGGGTCTGACCTGGAGGATGGCCCCGT
>JACXGK010009602.1:5795-19734 GCA_016801125.1 Novumbra hubbsi
GTGCTACACCATACATACAACCCTTCTCATTGCGGTGCTACACCATACATACAACCCTTCTCATTGCGGTGCTACACCATACATACAACCCTTCTCATTGCGGTGCTACACCATACATACAACCCTTCTCATTGCGGTGCTACACCATACATACAACCCTTCTCATTGCGGTGCTGCACACATAATTTTTTGAATACATCAGTGCTATGAAAAGAATAAATACACTGTCAAAGTAAACATACTCAATTTGTGAAAAATGTAATAGGGCTGCATTTTCACAATTTTACCTTTTCCTTCTGAGAGCTCTGACACTGGGCTTACTTGCAGTAGTTTTCCATATAAAACCCATTTGAGTGCAATTGATTGATGAAACTGCTGACACACAAGCAGATTTCAAAATACACCTGGCACATTATCCAAAACATCAACATTTACTAGAACCATTGTCATAAACCATTTATCTATATTTGTCTTTACAGAGTATTTTCTCCAACACCACTTTTCATTTCTTTTTACAAATGTCAGTCATCAAAAGGCCAGGGTTTCAATGCTTGCCCTTTGCCTTTATTTTTGTCATGCCCTGGCTGCGAGCCCCTGGCCGTTTCAGGGCAAGCCTAAAAGTGAGGCCTCTAGCCCTCTCCATGCCATTGTGGGCTCCCCAGTCAGAGCAGCTGCACTCAGTTGACTCTGATTGGGGAGCCTACTTAGGTTCAGTTTGCACCACACCCGGTGTGGTTTATTGTTTGTTTGTGGCTATGCAACTTCACGGTTTGTCCTCTGTTTAATTCCCTTTTCACGTGAATACGCTACATGTTTCTTTGTACACCGTTTAATGTTAGTTAGTCCTTTCATTTTACGTTTACAGTTATGTGTAGTTTTTATTTGTTTTGTTTGTGATTAAATACACCTTTTCATTTATTCAAAATGTCCGCGTATGGTTCCGCCACACAACAACACCGTGACAATTTTCTATTAATTTGTAATATACAGTGCCAGGAGTTATTGGCAATAATTGTGTCAGCTTCATCTTACACAAAAAAATAATTTGAATCTAAACTTCAACAAAGTGTAAAGGAAAATAGTGTCAACAAAAAATGATTATTTTTTTGCAAGTCAGAGTTATTGAGACCCCTAAATGTATTACATGGTGCACCATCCTCTTTGCCAATATAATGGCTGTTATTATCTTATATTATGTTTGTTTAGAACACATAATATAGATTTGAGACCATTATTCTATGCATAGTCTCTTCAGATTCCTCACTCCTTGGTCCCGTCCTCTTTTTGTTTTACCTTCTTTGGAAGTTAAACAGCCCCCCAACGTCCACAACCATACTTCACAGTTCATGCATGTAGTGTGAGCACACAACGTGTTTCCAATTTAAGTTCCATTGACATTTGACATACTTGTTTTGATGGTTTTCTTCTGGCAACTGTTCCAAATAACCTGTTGACTTGAAGGCTGTGTCATGTTTTAATGACTAGCTCTCTGGCCTTTCCCATGTTGATGGATGACTATGATAATTTGGCTTGTGTGCCATCTTTTATTTATGGATGTCATAGATCACCACATGTACAATTCTGATTAGAATTTCTGCTGCTCAGAAAAATTAAGGGAACAATTAATCATCAAAGTATAATACCAAGTCAATTACATTTCAGGAAAATCTATCTGTCCAGCATAAGTGATTGTAAATCAATGTCACGTGATTTTGTGCAAATGAAAGTGAAAACAGGTGCACTGGAGAGGCAACAGCAAAACAACCCCCAAAAAGGAAATGGTTCTGCCGGTGGTGGCCACAGACAATTGCGTTTGCCTTATACGTCCTAAATGATTAATCTCTAGTTTGGCGTTTTGCTAGGGTGCTTGTCACCATGGGTAGCATGAGGGCCTCTAGTGAGATCTGTACTCACTGCCCAGCACAGTGCCCCTTGATTAACATTCGCCAGAGAACACAAGAATTGGTGCCCCGTTCTCTTAACGGATGAAAAGAGGTTCACACTGAGCATGTGACTGACACCATAATCCAGCATGAGCAGTTCGGCGGTGGGTCAGTGATGGCCTGGGGAAGCCTAAACTTGGAGGGTCACACTTACCTCCACATGCTAGCCAACGATACCCCAATTGCTGTTATTCCCAGGATGAAATCCTCAGACCCATCGTTCGACCTTACACTAGTGCAGTGGGCTCTGGGTTCCTCCTGGTGCTGAACAAGACCAGGCCTCATCTGGCCAGAGTGTTTCAGCAGTTCCTGGATGATTGAGGATCATAGGCATTGATGACATTGACTAGCCCTCAAGTTGCCCAGCCCTGAATCCAACTGAGAAGCTTTTGGGATATTTTAAAATAAGTGCATTTTGGAAAACCAACATCTGACAATCATAACTAGTACACTTTCCTTCATCAAAGCACTTGGTTGTCAGTGTCTGACAAATCAATGTTGTAAATGGGAAAATACGTTAATTAAGATACTGCAAAGAGATGGGAAAATTAGTGTGGAACTCAAGGGGAAGTTCCCTGATTGAGGTGCCAAAACAGAGAAAGGTTTGCCTTGGCTAAGCAGGAGCTGCCCACCCGTGAGCATTGAGTTAGGGTTAGGGTCATGGCAGATCAGAGTGTACGGGAAGGGTTAAGCATTGCCTTCAGGTTAGGAGGTGCAGTTCCCTTTGCTGCAGATGTACAGTGCATCTGTAAAGTATTCAGACACCTCACTTTTTTTTGAAATCCATTAAAAATATAAAAACAAGATAAGTAGTAAGTACATAAGTATTCAAAGCCTTTGCCACGACAATCAGAATTGAGCTGTATCCACTGGTCCTCCTTGAGAGTTCACCTGTGGTTGACATTTTTTGGAAAGGTCCACACCTGTCTACATAATGTCCCACAGTTGCCATTGCATGTCAGAGCACAAACAAAGCCATGAAGTCCAAGGAGTTTGTGATGGTTGACTAAGACCAATGCGCAGGATCAGGAGTATGGTTGTTAATTTTAGACCATTCAAAAGATATAGTATTCACAAAGTGAATGTGATGAGGCTACATGAAGCCGTAACAACCAACAACAAGGACAATAACACACAACACGGTAAAACAAACAAGGGGATTATATACAAACAAATTAAGGCAAATGGATGACAGGTGTGTGTGATGATGGCCAGGGTGCGTTCAAGCGCCCTGGGATGTATGGTAGTAACACAGTGGCTCTAGAAGGTAGGTGAAGAGGACCGCTGGAGACCCCTAGCGTGAGAGACGTGACAGTACCCCCTCCCTGCCGTGCAGCTCCAGCGGCCCCCGGAGACAACCCGGAGGGCGGGGTGCTAGACGACCCGGACGGCAACGGTGGAAGTCCTGCAACATGGTGGGATCAAGGATGTCTGACCGAGGCACCCAGCTCCGCTCCTCCGGACCGTCCCAATCCAAAAGGTACTGAAGGCCCCCCCGCCCGGCTCTCGGGAGCGCCACCCGAACCTCAAGGGTGTGGAGGGGACCAGAGACTACCGGTCTGAGGAGGGAGACGTGATAAACAGGGTGAATGCGGTAATCAGACGGTACTTGCAATTGATAAGACACCTCATTTACCCTCCTCAGGACTTTAAACGGCCCTACAAACCGTGGGCCCAGCTTCCGGCAGTGCAGGCGGAAAGGCAGGTTCCTTGTGGATAACCACACCTGGTCGCCGGGCACATAGACCGGCGTATCCCCACGGAGCCGTTTTCGTCCAGCGTGCCGTCACGCTGGACGGCACGCGTGAGGTGTACGTGAGCGGCGTTCCATGTCTCCTCCGCACGCCTAAACCAGATGGAGCTTACCTGCAGGTAGGTGCCTAGGAGCCTTACTCTGAGCGCATACCGAGCAGGAGGAGACATAAACCTGGACATCTTTATACAAGGTGGGCCACCAGTATTTCACCTGTAGACAACGAATGGTCCTACCGATACCCGGATGGCCGGATGCCGGAGACGTGTGAGCCCAGTACAGTAACCGGTCCCTCACCTCAGTAGGGACGTACTGCAGCCCCTCAGGGTACTGAGGTGGGGAGGGCTCCGTACGTTGGGCCTGGGCAATCTCAGCATTGAGTTCCCAGTCTACCGGGGCCACGATACATGAAGCAGGTAACACAGGAGAGGTGTCTATAGTTCTCCCCTCAACATCATATATACGTGACAATGCATCCGCCTTGATGTGTTTACTACTGGGTATGTAAGATATGGTGAAATGAAACCTGATTAGGAAAACGGACCACCTTGTCTGTCTCGAGTTGGGTCTCCTCGCCGCCCGGATGTACTCCAGGTTACGGTGGTCAGTCAGGACGAGGAAACGGTGTTGAGCCCCCTCTAACCAATGCCTCCAAGCCGTCAAGGCTCTAACCACAGCCAACAGCTCCCGATCACCCACGCTGTAGTTGGACTCCGCCGCGCTGTGTTTCTTGGAAAGGAATGCACAGGGGTTGGCCAATTACGCACGTCCTCAACGCATGACTGTTCCATCTCCACTCCGCCACAGGAAATCACATATTCTAGGAAGGAGACAGAGGATTGAAAAAACAGGCATTTTTCCCCCTTTATGTAAAGATCATGCTCCAACAGTCTCTGCAACACTCTGCGGATGACGGAGACATGCTCGACACATGAAGCTGAATTCAAAAGAATATCGTCAATGTACACAACCACGCCTTGGCTCTGCATGTCCCGGAATAGGTCGTCCAGAAGATTGAGGGAGCATTCATAAGGCTGTAGGGCATTACTAGATATTCGTAATGGCCCGAGGTGGTACTAAATGCTGTTTTCCACTCGTCACCCCCCGGATGCACACCAGATTGTAAGCACTCCTAAGATCCAATTTTGTGAAAAAGCACGACCCATGCATTGACTTTATCACCAAGCAGATCAATGGTAACGGGTAGCTATACCTGATCGTGACCTCGTTAAGGGCTCGATAGTCGATACAGGGACGCAGATCCCCGTCTTTTTTCTTCACAATTAAGAAGCTTGAGGAGGCGGGCGAAGTGGAGGGACGAATTAATCCCTGTCGCAGGGATTCGGAGACGTAGGTAGTCATAGCCTCCATTGGCAAAGGCAATTAATTGGCCTGCACTCGGGAAAACACACGAGCAAGGTCTCTATACTCTGGAGGATGTGGAATAATTTACACTGAAACTAGACTCAACAACATGCTTGATATTAATAAAGGCCATTTTTCGCAAGATGCACGCTTACACAAATACACTCACTGACTCACCCTGCTTAACAGGAAAACACATATATAAGAGGAAACGAAAGGAGACAGATGTGTCCTGTTGACCCTTGATATTAAGACCCCAGACAGACACACACACATACGCAAAGCATTGATTATCATACAGAGCATTAGAACACCCTAGAAACAGAGCCAAATAAGGAGACAAAACAAGAACTATTGAACATGATTGGAACAATGCTTGCTACGCCTGGTCGCCGGCACTCTTTTTAAACTGTAGTGAGACTACCCCAGATCAGATCTTTTCTGCAGGTTGTGTGGAACTGATCTCCGGATAATTATCTGCTGAATAAAGAATTTTGCAAACGGACAGACTTGTGTCGGCTTGATCTTTTCCAAAACGGACTTGGGGGAAACAGTTGGTTTCAACAAGGACTTTCCACCTTGGTAGCGCCTATGGAAACACCCAGACACCTATCCAGACATTCCTGCGACCAACCTGTGAGAACCCTTTGAGACCAGGAAATGGATGGGTTATGGGTAGATAGCCAAGGTAGACCTAATATCAACGGGAATGACGAGGAATCAATCACCCAAAAGGAAATGGTTTCCGAGTGCTCCTGTAGTGTATGCATGCGTAAATGAGCAGTTTTCTGCGTCACTGCCCCTTGTCCTAATGGACGTCGATCCAACGACCTAACGGGGAGCGGAGGTCTGAATGGCAGTACCTTGATACGTAAATGGTTTACCAGGGCCCTGTGGATGTAATTGCCCAGCGCACCAGAGTCCACTAGAGCGTGACACTGGGCAAGGACCGGGAGTTGAGTGAAACTAACAGGAATGTGCATGTGTGGTCTGATGTTTCCCACGTGAAAAAGGGTCGCCTTACCTGGTTGGCCCCAGGAGTGCCTCGCCCCACTGTCCCCCGCCCCGCAGCAGACAAGGAGCGACGTGCCCAAGAAAGTCCACCCCGGTAGCGGTGGACCATTCTCGCACCGTTCCCACTGCCCATGGGCACCCACTGTTCCCAGTTCCATGGGCACAGGTGCTGGTACAGCTTCGAGAGAGGTGACTGGTTTTCCCCTGGCGCACAGCAGGTTGTCCAGTCGAATGGAAGGGGACACCAGCTTGTCGAAGGTGATGTGGGAGTCCCAGCAGGTCAGCTCGCGTTGTACGTTGTCGTTTAGGCTGCATCTGTAGTGGTCAATGAGCGCCCTCTTGTTCCATCCACTAGCGGCTGCCAGGGTTCTGAATTCGCGAACTCCTAGGCGCTCCTTTGCCCTTGACGTAGGTAGAACAGACGCTTACCAGCCTCCTTCCCCTCTGGAGGATGGTCGAAGATGGCCTTGAATCGGTAGAACTGTTGCCCATTCTAACGCCTTCCTGGACAGAAAGGTTGGAGACTGGCTCCCGCTGGGTGTTAAAGTATAGGTCCAATTGTAAGAGGAAGCCCTTACATTGGGTGGCTGCTCCATCATAGTTCGTTGGTAGGGATAACCGAACGCCTCCATGGTTGTCACTCTCAACCCGTCTGGGTGGGGTTTCAGTGGCCTGAACAGTTGAATGGTCCTTAGGACCTGGTAGAGGTGTGTTAGAGGTGTGTTATTCTGTGATGGTTGACTAAGAAGGAGACCAATGTGCAGGATCAGAAGTATGATTGTTTATTTTAGACCATTCAAAAGATATAGTATTCACAAAGTGAATGTGATGAGGCTACATGAAGCCGTAACAACCAACAACAAGGACACTAACACACAACACAGTGAAACAAACAAGGGGATTATATACCCCTGTGCAAACAAATTAAGGCAATTGATGACAGGTGTGTGTGATGATGGCCAGGGTGCGTTTAAGCGCCCTGGGATGTATGGTAGTAACACAGTGAAGGTTGGTGAAGAGGACCGCTGGAGACCCCCAGGAAGAGGCACGTCCACCGGTGGAGACGTGAAAGAATTGTCTGTAGACCTCCGAGACAGGACTGTACCAAGGCTCAGATCCGGGGAAGGGTACAGATTTATATTTTACATGTTTATATTTTTGTTCTGAATTTTGGCAAATCTATTGAAAATATAAAAACATGGGGTATTGTGTGTAGAATTTTGAGGAAAAAAATGAATTGAATACATTTTGGAATAAGGCTGTAACATAACCAAATGTGGAAAAGTGAAGCACTGTGAATACTTTCCGGTTGCACTGTAAGCTTCTACGAAAAGCAGATGAAGCTTGTGGAGAAGAGAGGTGAAATGGGTTAATTTAAGAAGGTTGAAGACAATTGGGACTGCATCGTTCTGGATGCTGGGGCTTGATGACACAAGTGGGGAGCCCAGGCAACAGTGCGTAGTCCAGATTAGAGATAACAAATGACCGGATCAGTACCTGAGCCACTTTTTGTGCAAAGTAGCGCTGTTTTTTGTGGATGTTGTACCGAATACATTTACAAGAGCGGGTAACTGCTTTGATGTTTGCAAAGAATAAAAGGTTCTTGTTGAGTGTCACACCAAGGTTCTTTGTGCTCTGTGAGGGGACCACCGAGAAGTTGTCCACCATAATGGACAGATCTTGGAGCAGGCAATTCTTCCCCGGGAGGAAGAGCAGCTCAGTCTTATTAAGGTTACGTTTGAGGTGGTGTGCGGCAACCAAGCTGAGATGTCTGCCGGGCATGCAGATATGCGTGTTGCAACCTGGGAATTAGAAAACTAGAAGAATAGGCATGGCAAGATATGACATGGCCAAGTGATATACTGAAGGCGTGCTGTAATATCTGGAACCAAGACGTTAGCAAGAGAATTAAAGTCCTGTAAATTGCATGGTGGGGCCTCCATGGATTGGAATTGTTTGTCTAGCACATCCCACAATTGATCGACTGGATTGAAGGCCAACAAACAAATTTGAAGGCCAAGTCATTATTTGAACTCATTGTTGTGTTCTTTACCATTCCTGAACCATTTTTTCTTTGGGGAAGGGTGCATCATCCTGCTGAAAGAAGCCAATGTTTTCAGGAAATACAGTTTCCATGAAAAGGTATACATGATCTGCAACTGTCATGCCCTGACAGGGCAGGGCTAATTGTGTGGCCTCTAGCCCTCTCTATGCCGTTGTGGGCTCCCCAGTCAGAGCAGCTGCATTCAGTTGACTCTGATTGGGGAGCCTACTTAGGTTCAGTTTTCACCACACCCGGTGTGGTTTATTGTTTGTTTGTGGCTATGCAACTTCACGGTTTGTCCTCTGTTTAATTCCCTTTTCACGTGAATACGCTACATGTTTCTTTGTACACCGTTTAATGTTAGTTAGTCCTTTCATTTTACGTTTACAGTGTCGTGTAGTTTGTATTTGTTTTGTGTCTAAGGATTAAACCCATTTTCATTTCAACTATGTCCGCGTATGGTTCCACCCCACAACAAAACCGTGACAGCAACAAAGTATCGTGGTACTTGTCAAAGTAACATCCACATTTCTCATTTGCTTAACTGACAACAAATTCAGAAAGTGGTGTTCTACAGATGTTTTTTCTCTTCCTGCCCATGCAGTTCTTTAGCATCCCTCTTACTGATGCTAAGTGTCTTTAATATAGGTTTTTTATAAGGATGTTTCTAAACTCTAACACTTTTTTAACATATTTTAACAATACAATCCGTTTGTCAGTCAGACACACACAAACAATCAGTATGTTTAACAATAAAATCATTATAAAAAAAAATGCATAAGCCCTATATTTTAATGTTAATTAAATGTTAATTGTATAAGCAAGGTAATCAAATGTGTTAAAATCAATACTTTTGATAGTTTTATTATTTTTGACAATATTGGCGCCACCAATATTTAATAGAGAATGGATTCCAGAAAGTTGTGAAACATCGATGGGGGATTGAGGAAAGATTGGCACAGGAATTAGTATAGGGATGACCAGGGAATATTATGCAAGATGCTACTGTATGAAACCTATTTGTACAGGGTTCAAGGGATCTAGTCATACCATGTGGAGGGCGCTTGATTTTAGCTAATTTCCTCCTACAACAAACAATGCACCGAAGCACTGCTCTAAACTATGCAATAACTTTTTAGAGAAGAAGCAGTCAGCTGGTGTTTTGTCCATAATAATATAGCCAGCACAGTCACTGGACCTCAACCCTGTTGAGTTGTTATGGGAGCAGTTTGAAAGTATTGTACGTAAGAAGTGCCCAGCAAGCCAATTAAATTTATGGGAGGTGCTTCAGGAAGCATGTGGTGAAATCTCTACAGATTACCGCAACGAACTGACAACTAGAATGACAAATGCCTGCAAGGCTGTAATTACTGCAAATGGAGGATTATTTGAAGAAAGTAAAGTTTGAAGGACACAATTATTATTTCAATTAAAAGTCATACTTTTCTAACCTTGTCAATGACTGTATTTCCTAATAATTTATCTGTATTTCCAATTCAAACTCATTTTATGTATGTTTGATTGGTTGGTTACTAGAGTTGTACTATTTGGCTTACTAGCAACCTACAAAAGCATCTATGAAAACGTATGTATTAGATTGCTACTAAGCTAGTAACAAGCCAAGGCTTACGGTAGCAAGCTAACATTAGCTTCCTTACTCATTTTACTTGGAGTAACTAAATCCACTTTATGACACTGTCAGTAAACATGACAATCCAAATCATATGTCAAGTCACCAGCCCCACAAATGTTTGTGCATTTATCGTAGTCATTAGCGTCAAAGAAACAAATAAATGGTGTGACGCTAGGGAGTTTACTGGATGATGTACATTACCATTTCTTTAGTCTTGCCTGACTGAAGACTATTCTTTGAATCAGATATAAACCTACTACACCAATGCTTTGATTCTAATGCCTGGGATCCATTTCAGGAGCAGAACATGACACCCTCTTTGGGACTTCATTTGAAATATGATGCTCATAATTCCTCCTGACAAGCAATCTTTTACTGATGTGGACTAGTGAAACTCAGCTACTTTAATGCCGTGTGAGGGATTACTGTCTGTTGACTGAGGACAGCTCCTGAACCCACATCCCTGGCAACCGTATGGATGTGGAATATGAGGCAGTGTCAGGGGTGTAATGAACTTATCAATGTGTGCTCTGCCTCAAAGTGGAAGAAACAGTAGTGTTTCTGGCCATACATCTGGCTTCTTAATCAGGTTAATTATGGTTTTAAGTGAACTGTTTCTCAACCTCTTGAGTAATACTGTATCGGCATCATCAAGCGTCTTAAAATACCTCTCACTACACTGATTTCCCATTCCTGATTGCAAAGCATTCAAATCAACGCAAATGCTTTTAGCTTCTTAGAGAAATGGTTACAAATAATAATTAATCATTGTCATTTTATTTCCTCCAAATGTTTTCTCTGGTGTATTTATTTATATTTCTTTTGGTAGAATAGGTAAACATACATATGTTGTCATTTGTTCACTCAGGTTCTGATTATTTTATATTAGGTTGTGAATAAAGATCTGAAACATTAAATTAGAAAATAGTTAAAAGTGGAAAAGTTCACAAGACTGTTGATTTTAAAATGATTCCTTGGAATATTAAGTCAAATTTGATGTTGATTGCTATTTCATCTTAGCATTCCGTCTTCTTCAACGTCCTCCTCTTCATTTTCTCCCAAATAGTATTATTTAACCTTCTCAAGAGCTGTTCCATTTCAGCCCTTATTTACCTCTCTTCATGAAGTATTGAACAGAGGCAGCTGTTAAGGTGTAGAGCTGGTCCAGCTGGCTATCCCTGGAATATTCTGGAACCCTCCAGCCTTTTTCCTGGGGTGCAATGATGATGTAGCAGGTGGGGGTGTTTTCAAGCCACAATAAAATTACTCAATTAAAACAATAGCTGTTTTTTTTCATTAGACCTACAGTAACTTGGCAATAGGACATTTGACTGAATTCATCAATCAAACTAATGAAATAATCACTTCACTAAAAGAAGTAACAAGTTGTTAAGATTTGCAGGGACACAACAATTGGTAGCATCACATCGCTTAACAATAGATCTAGCTGAGCGATTTGGTCTAAATATAATTCTAAAACTGTATTTTTACATGTATAGTTCATTTAGAAAATATTCAGACCCTTTACATTTTCCACATTTTGTTGCTTTACAGATTTAGTCTTATTAGAATAAATACTTGCTTTTCTCATAGATTTACTCACAATACCCCCTATTGATGAAGCAGAAATAGGTACAAAATCTCTTGCCGATTTTATTATTTAATACGGACCTTCACTTCATCCTCCAGCATCTGGACTCCTCAGGAACCTATGCCAGCTCTGCTTTTAATACCATTATTCAAGCTCTGATGCAGGACAAGCTCTCCCAGCTGCAAGTGCCCAATTCCACCAGCTGGTGCATCACTGACTTCTTGTCTGACAGGAGGCAGCACATGAAGCTGGGGAAACATGTCTCTGATCCCCGGTCCATTACAACAGTGTTTTTTAAAGACATTTTATTGATTGAAGCTACATTACCCCCACTACTCATTTGAATGGACATGTGAGGAGACTCAACCCATGTCATGCCAGAAAGGTCATGTTTTGATTTCACTTGTTTTGAACACCAGAGCTGACACACCTTCCCACATCCACGACAGACAATCCAGGGGCAGAGGTTCCCATCATGCCCTCCTCTTGCACCGAGGCCCCTGTCCTCTGGGACGCCATTGCTGATATCTGTCTCTAACCGTCCGGGTAAAATCATTATGTATATCCCTCTGGTTCCCATGTTCTTCATCCTTGTTCATGTGCTATTTGTCTGTGAGCCCGCAAGCGTCAATATTGTATTTCTTGCCACACTTTTGCAGTTCTTTCAGCCAAACATCAGTCATTTACCTTTGTTGTTAATTTGTTATCAGTGAAGTAACACAGTTAATGGTCACAGTTGTTTCCGAAAGTTTCCAAACCACTGGTTCACTATTCCGATTGTTTAAGCAATTAGATTTTCTTTAGTACCAAAGTTTTCCATCCACATAGTTGGGCAGATTGTGAATATTTTTGCTAATTTACCATTGAGGTTGTGAGTACATGGTCGTTTGTAATTATTGATGGGAAGACATTTATTTTCACCAATGAGAATTTTACATATACATTTAATTATAAATATATTAAAAAAAAAATGTCTTTCAATATCCGGTCAGTTACAGCATGTTTGCATCAGTTTGCAAAAAATATATTTTGTCATGCCCTGGCTGTAGTCCTCTAGCCATCTCTGTGCTTTGGGCCTCATAGTCAGGGCATGAAGCACTGAGTGGCCTCTAGCCATATCGGTGCCACTGTGGGCTCCTCAATCAGAGCAGCTGCATTCAGTTGCCTCTGATTGGGGTACCTATTTAGGGTAGGGTTGGCCACACATTCGGTGTGGTTTATTGTTTGTGTTACACAATGCTCACGGTTTGTCTTTGTTTAATTCAGTTTTCAAGTGGATGCGCTACATGTTCTTTGTATGTTGCTTTAGTTCAGTTCTGCTGTTTCCCACAGCACCTTTTCTTTGCATTTACTGTTCGTGTAGTTTGTACCTGTTTGTTTATTTGAGTAAATCACCTTTCATTTACAAAATGTCTGCATTTGGTTCTGCACCTCACTACAACCGTGACATATTTAAAAAAATAAAAAAATGTATACCAAAATGAAGGATGGAGCTAAGTTAGCACTTGCGGTACTCTTTACAATAGTATACTATAAATATTTATAAAAACTATTATATATTATTATAACTTTTTACAGTTTTTACTTTTTACTCATGTGATTTGTCAATTTACAGTATCCATGTCAAGCATTTGTCTATCTGAACCTAATTGATTTACTGTCATCCCTCTGCCAAACAGGGTTCTGTGGACAAGGATTCCAAACAGTAACTTTCCTGATGTTAGGTTGGACATTATTTTATTCAAAGATTGCCAAATTCACCAAATGCAAGGTAAAGTACTTGAATAATAGAATAATGCACAAGGTAGGCCAGGTGGCTAGAGATTCTTATCTACAAACAATAATCAGGGGAGATCTGACATGTATGCACAGCATGAAACCTGTTTGTAAATCATTTATTACAATATGTTTGGTTAAAAGGCAACTGGCGGTTACATTAATGCTCAGCATGAGCTAGCAAAAACATAAAATAATGGTAACTTACTCATGCTATCGGGGAGGTGTAATCAGATGTATTCATGCACACACAGCAACTCAGGACCAGAGGAGAGGTGCCGCTGGCCTTCTTATTTGATGGTTTTTTGGAGGGAGTAGAGACAGCGCATTCTATGTATAATTTGGGACAACACATCTGATGTACTAGAGCAGTGGTCACCAAAGAGTCGATCACGATTTTCAAGGCATTTCTAGTAGATCGCCAAGCGTATTGTAAATAAAACACAACTGGTTAATTTAAATAATTTATTACATCTGTTATAAGCAGTGTGTGTGTGTGTTGTTCTTTTAGGAGAAAATATAATCAAGCAAATTAGAAACTAGTTTGGATCTATGTGTGGAATGGGCTGCCTGCACAACTCTTTCCGCATACTCCTTAATACTGAATTGTGAAGTGGTCTCGGTGTCACGGTGTTGTAGTGAGGCGGAACCATACGCAGACATATTTCCAAACAAAAGGTGTATTTAATCCCAAAACAAACAAACAAACTCTACACGGACTGTAAACGTAAAATGAAAGGACTAACTAACATAAAAACGATATACAGAAAACATGTAAAGCATTCGCTTGAAACAGAATTAAACAGAGACAAACCGTGAG
>JACXGK010009603.1:0-19647 GCA_016801125.1 Novumbra hubbsi
GGTAGTGGGGATTGGAAGTAGTGGGTGATTGAAGGTAGTGGGGATTGGAGGTAGTGGGGATTGGAAGTAGTGGGTGATTGAAGGTAGTGGGGATTGGTGGTAGTGGGGATTGGAAGTAGTGGGTGATTGAAGGTAGTGGGGATTGGAGGTAGTGGGGATTGGAAGTAGTGGGTGATTGAAGGTAGTGGGGATTGGAGGTAGTGGGGATTGGAAGTAGTGGGTGATTGAAGGTAGTGGGGATTGGCGGTAGTGGGGGATTGTCTGGATGCTTTCGGATTCACGCTGTATTTTAAAGTTAATGATGATTTATTATCCTTGGAGTTTTATGGGAGGGGACAGTAAGTGTTTATCTAAGAGATGGACATATTATAGATACAAAAATAATGGTTGAATGTACTGCATTATATGTGGAATGCAGGACATCTGTAGTGTGTGATACCTTCTCTGTTGTCAATGTGTCTGTTTGGTCTAACAGCAGGTTATCATTGAGTCGCCCTTACTCTATGTGCCTGGTCTCGGTACACTACGAGTGTTATAGTTTGCGTGTCAGTATTCATGTCTGTGATGTGAAGTGTGTGACGGCGTGTAGGTATTCATGTCTGTGATGGAAAGTGTGTGATGGTGTGTCAGTATTCATGTCTGTGATGTGAAGTATGTGACGGCGTGTAGGTATTCATGTCTGTGATGTGAAGTGTGGGATGGCGTGTAGGTATTCATGTCTGTGATGTGAAGTGTGTGACGGCGTGTAGGTATTCATGTCTGTGATGTGAAGTGTGGGATGGCGTGTAGGTATTCATGTCTGTGATGTGAAGTGTAGGATGGCGTGTCAGTATTGATGTCTGGACAGCAGTGCGTTTGGGTGACACAGGACTTTGCCACCTTCACCAAGCTCCCTGGGTGGTTGCTTCTATTCCTGGTTCCGTTGGCTATTCGGGGTTACTGTGTGTGTCCTCCATGCCAGTGTTGTCCTGACTGAATTGCCAGGGGAGAACCGTGGCCTTCATGCATTCCTATGATGCCATTCATCTGAGTTATGTGCTTGCTGTGCTACTGGCATCGCATTTTTTTAAAGAGTGATGCCATGTTTGTGTTTTAGTCTGAAGGTCTTGTTTGAATAGTTGCATTATAGTCAGTTTAGCCTTTTGGAGGCGCTTAGTGATACATTAGTTTAATGTGTTGGGGCTGCTTGCACGGCACTACATTGAGTGTAGGAATAGATGGCTTCTAGATTTCGGATCTTAGGTCAGTTCTGTTTAGGATTGGGTGTGAAGCTGACCCTAGATCTGTGACTAAGGGAATCTTGTATTTACATAGTATAGCCTATTAAAGAAAATTGCATGTTGTCCTTCATTAAGTCTGGCTACATTCCAACTGAAAGTAAGTCTCAACATGAACAGTGGGTCAGACTCATATTTGTCTGTATAATAATTGTGATCTAAAATGCTTATCCGATCTTAGATCAGTGCTCCCACGCTTATATCCTTTATTCTTTGATTATGTGACATCAGTAAATATTCCAGAATGTACCAGCTTGTGTCCATCCATCTTTTAGGCTGGTTCTGGATCTGTTTTTGCTGTCTTCCAAATTCCAAGTCATGCAGCTGACAGAAAAAATACATCTGGGCCAGGCTAGCTCTATTTCTGACCTGCATAACTTCTCTGGGCAGTGACAGACAGCAGCAGATAGATTAGGTCTGTGGTAAATGACTCTTAAAACATCTGTTGTGTCCCTTTGTACAACAACCTACATCATGTCAGTTTCTCCTGGATGTAGCCCGGAGACCATCTAAAAGTAACTGCGTTAGTCATGCTGCATCTGATCGTCCTTACATACAACATGTTGTGTTTTGTGGTTTCTTTCCATAGCTTCAGTATCTTTTGTGATAGTAGTCGTTTGCGTGTGTGCGTGTGTGTGTGTGTGTTTGATGGCAGATAGGAGTGTAATAATAAGACCAGCGGGAGGTCTGTCAGACGGTTTTGATGATTCAGACGGTTCTATTCCTCCAGACTCAAAGCAATAACATGGAGGGCTCGCCAGCCCTGAAATGAGCACAAAATTCTTGGGCACTTTTGTTGCTGTCATACAGAGCCACTAGGTTAGGGAAGAAAAACGATGTTTGCCTGTCAGAAGATTGTCAGTTGTATAGTTGCATAGTGGTCGTTGTTCTGGGTGATGCTGGAATGCCCACAGTATTCACCGATGTGCTGCATGGGTTTCAGAGTTATTGGACGGTCGCTGGAGTAGCTTTTATACGTTTTTCTGCTTTTATTATTTATTATTTTACTTGCCTGCCTTCTCCCCCTTACATTATCTTGCTCTCCTCTCATCCCTTTCCTCTTTGTCTCCTCTCTTCTCTTTCCGTCCTGACCCGGCCTCGCTCGCTCTGTTGAATTGATGACTTACGAGCCTTGAGTGACAGTCACCTGGCGGTCACCTGCTCCTGCCCAGAACAAGACTGGGTGGAGGTGAGAGGTTAGAGGCGGGCGTGGCTGTGGTGCTTGAGGTGGGTGGAGGGGGAGGGGTGGGTTGTTTGGAAGGTCAGAGGTCACCGGTGGCTCCTGTCCCCCTCAGCTGTGTGGGTGCAGAGATCCTTCACTGGCCACGGCAAGCGGGGAGAAACAAGGAACAAGGGAGCGAGAGCGTGAGAAATAGATCAAGGGGTGGGTGGAGAATGACACGGAGAGATAAATAAAGTAAAAGAGAAGAGCTGGACAGATAAATAAATAGAGTCAAAGAGAAGAAAGAAAGGGCCTCTGAGGGAGGAAAGGAAGAGTAATGATGCAGGACTTTGTTTATCCCCCAGGGCACTTTTCCATATAGCTGGACACTGGCAAACTCCACCGACGACCCACCTAATCCCCAATACTGTCAACAACAGAGACAGCCCCACTCAATTAAACTCCCAGCCTTGTATAATCACCCTCTCAGCCTGTGTTAGCATTAGCCTCGATCGTAAATGCTGTAACTGCAACTCTGTTTTGTCCCAGTTCAGCGCTGCATTTCCCTAAGGTGGGCTATTCGAAGGACATTCTAGTCTGCGCAGGCTCTGCAGGCCAGCTCTGTGAAGATAAGATCTGTGCTAAGGGCTTTCACACCAGGTCTCCCGCTCTTGTCTGTGCTCCGAGGACGTTGTTGAACACAGGATACAGCAGGGTTGACATGAGAGCGGGGGAGAGGAAAGAGGAGTGAGGAAGGAATTGCTAGAATGAGGCACAGCTCTATACAGGAGGTGTGTGTGTGTGTGGGGGGGGGGGTCTGTGTTTATATGGAGTCGGTGAAGAAAAGCCTTTCTGTTTGGCCTATTTGACATGACTGGGCTAACTAATGATGCCTCCCCCTGCACCCTGTTTGCATGCCGGACGCTGTTCTGTGAGCCGAGGACACTCAGGGTGCTCAACTCCCCCTTTATATGCTGCCCCCCCCCCCAACCACGCCACTCTTTCTCTGGTAGTTTGTACAATGTGGCGCCTGCTGAAAAGCGCAGGCTTTTAGGTGCTTGGTAATTGGGTGCTGAAAGTGCCCCATATCCTGCCTGTATCAATGAGATGAGCGCCGGGCTCGGGATCAAGCCCTGCACTGTGTCACAGCAAACGGCTGGCCCATCCTCTTTATCAGTCGTGCTTTATGGAAATTGTCCACCGCCGTGATCATATGGAAGCGAGGGGGGAGGGAGACGGCAAAGGGGAACACGCTAAGGACAAGATGAATGGCCTTCTCCCTTTGGCAGGTAGAGAGATGTGTTGGGATCATAATGAGTGGATGTGTCTCTGTGGCATGTGGAGAGATGTGTTGGGAACATGATGAGTGGATGTGTCTCTGTGGCATGTGGAGAGATGTGTTGGGAACATGATGAGTGGATGTGTCTCTGTGGCATGTGGAGAGATGTGTTGGGATCATAATGAGTGGATGTGTCTCTGTGGCATGTAGAGAGATGTGTTGGGAACATGATGAGTGGATGTGTCTCTGTGGCATGTGGAGAGATGTGTTGGGATCATAATGAGTGGATGTGTCTCTGTGGCATGTAGAGAGATGTGTTGGGAACATGATGAGTGGATGTGTCTCTGTGGCATGTAGAGATGTGTTGGGAACTTGATATCTTGACGCTTCCTTGTGGCGTTTAAAGAGATGTGTTGGGAACATGGTGAGTAGATGTATCTGTAGTGACTCTAGACACATTGTGAGCCATTGACATGTCTCTGTAGTGAGTACAGAGATGTGTGGGTTGTCCACTAGAGATTATTTGCCTTTTTTAGTCACAAACACAGATAAGGATTTCTGTACAAAATGGATGACCAGGAAAGTAGGAGACATATCAGAGAGATAGGATGCTGTCAATGCTGCCACTTGATTTTGTTTTTATTCTGTTGCCCAAGTAGAATGTTGTGTAAAAAAACTGAAATGGAACTGGGCTAAACACAAATTGCTATGTTTGCTGAAAACCTGACATGGCACGCCATCCAGAGGACAACGTCCCTGCTGTGACGCTTGGTACTGTCAGCATCATGTTGTGGGGCTGTTTCTCATAGTGAGGTTCGTTGGAATTACAGGAAAAATCTATAGAAAAATGCACAGAAAAGGGCTTGAACTGTTTGGTAAAGGAGTATGGTCCTAAATTGTCATTTTCAGGTGTGCACAGTTGATAAACTGTCTCCTAACTCTGGCTAACAGATGTAATGAAGGTAATTCCAATAATTATCCAATTCTGACTCCTCTCGAACCAATCAGGTTACTTTTCCCCCCAGTGACTAAATGTATACTGTTGCTCAATGCTCATGCCCATAAAGCAACCAGGCTACCAGGAATTGCTGCTAACATAACTGCCCACAACAAAAGCTGTTTCCGTTGGAGTCGTAGCACACTTAATTCCTCCTTGGCCTGCACACGACTTTTCCGCGGATGGCTTGTTGGAAATGTGAATTGTGTCCCGTGTTGTTCCACACGACTGACCTCCACGTCCCGAATTACACTCATTCACCCTATGCAGTGCACTACTTTACCCAGTCTGTCCTGGTCGAAGTGAATGAATGCTGGCACTGCCTAAAAGACAGATGGTCACTTTTCTGACCTTAGCAGTGAGGCAGCTGAAGGGGATTTTAATGAAGAAAGGACCCCTCGTCTGCTGACTTCCACCCTGCATGGAGTACCACACACACAGCGATTTGTCACTGTTCACATTTCAGGCCTCATATCAACACTAGTGAACACATGAGTTATGGTCCACATGCACACACACACCTACACACACATGCTCAAACACACAAACACCCAGGCCGGGAGTCTATTGCCAGTTAACATCTTGTAGTCCCTGACGAAGACCATCGGCTGTTTCAAAACTTGTCTTCCAATTGAAAATGTCTTAACCAGATCGAAGGCATTATTAAACTCATTATTTGAAAAAGGCCTTGGTTCCCACTTGCTGACTACTTCTTCTATTTACAAAGTTCCTGAGTAGTACTTCCCTGCAGTGCTCCTCCTCTCTAGAACATCTGACAGGTGCGGGATCGGGGAGGCTTTCTGTCAATAGTTCAGCGCTTCCTCAAGTAACTTTGCACAGTTCTCAAGTGGTAAGTTTCTCTCGACTCCCCCGGGCTTCCCACAACTCATTTCAGCTTCCCACAGTTCCTGTCACCTCCCATGGCTCCTGTCACCTCCTGTGGCTCCTGTCACCTCCCACAGCTCTGTCAAAAAACAATTCTTCACTTCTCTATTCACGCAGATGACAAGTTGTGTCCTGAATGGCATTTACTTACTAGAGAGCTTCTTTTGACCAGGCTCACTGGGCACCAAGGATGCCATATGCAATTTCTTTGACACTTTTTCAAGACATGCAAGCACGCATTGTATTCTGGGTTTTGAAAGGCTTTGTCTTTAATTTTCACTTTTAATGTTACCTAGTTGGAAAATGTGCCAACTCCTGCCCCCCCAGTTTATTATTTTCCACATAATAATTCCCTTCTTTGATGCGAAAAACTTTTTTTCCTGTGAGGAGCCTTCTCTGCTGCAGCATAAACACCGCGCCTTTAGAAATAAGGTGCTATTTGGGTCTCACCCAGAGGCTTGTTTAAGTGGCCCTTTGAAAGTGCCTCTCTCTTGCCTTCTGAAATGTATGGCTCTCAGGGATAGTTGACATGGTTTGTTCAGGGAATTGGTTTATTCAACCTTACCTCCATTCATCACAGCGGACATTATATAAACTCGACGGTGTATATTATTGAAACGGCTGACATTTGAAATGGATCTAGATTTTCTTTTCTGTGGGAGAAGACAGCCTGAGGATTCATTTGAACGTCAGCCTTCAAACGGCGTACTGTACTGGTCTTATCTCTATCAGTCAGACTAGTGTTTATGTTATGGCTGAAGTTTATGCCCTAGCGCTGGTGTGCTGATTGTTACAGAACGCGCCGCTGTGTGAAAGCGTTCTATCAACCACATGAACGGCACCCTGGTGTTAGAACAGTTTTTTCTCCTACTTAGAAACAGAGTGAAGTTCTATTGAGTTGATTAGACGTGATTGGCCTACATTTGCAACATGTGAAATACAGTCACGAGGGAAGAGATATTGTATAATCTTTCCTGATGTCTTCCCATTTCTCCCTGTGCCTTCAGTATTTCAGGATGAATACAGAATACAGCACTGAGGTGTTTATCATTTTTAATGTTTAATGGATCATTATTTTATTAATTGTAACTACATTCTTTATGGAGAGAGCTTTCCTCTTTGGGGTCATCGCGGTGGTCATCTCTCTCGGATATATTACGTTATGGAGCATACTACACCGGAGGGAGTAGGTGAAGAGTAAGGTCTGTCCCATGAGGAGAGTAAGGTCTGCCCTGTAGAAAGAGTAGGGTCTGTCCTGTGGGGGAGTAAAGTCTGTCCCATAGGGAGAGTGAGGTTCCATGGGGGGAGTGAGGTCTGCCTAGTAAGTAAGGTTTGTCCAGTGGGATCAGTAAGGTCTGTCCAGAGGGAGAGTAAGGTATGTCTAGTTAATAGAGTAAGGACTGTCCAGTGGGAAGAGTGAGGTCTGTCTAGTTAGTAGAGTAAGGTCTGTCTAGAGGGAGAGTAAGGTCTGTCCAGAAGGTAGAGTGGAAGGAGTGAATGTATTTTAAGATGTGTCAGTAATAGAAAACCAATGAATGTTTCTCAGTTACCATGAAATTGTGATATACCAATGCATGTGAATAAAGTGGACTTTGTAGCGTTCATCTCATAAACTGCACAGTGTAAACACAAAGAGAGATAAAATGAGAATTATTGGCAGAGCATTGCGTGTGTGAGTGTGATCTACATGTATGTATATACTGTATGTGGGAACTCGATGTACCCATAAAGATAGAACTTGATAGTAAAACCTGACATAGACCTACAAGGTTTTTATCAGGTCCCATCTTGGGAAATTATGGCTTAGAGATAAAGACTTAAGGAAAAACTAGTACAATTGAGCAATGTGCCTAGTGTTATAATTAGGGTGAGGTTTAGGATTTTCAATTATGGCTAGGTTAAGTTTAGATACAAAACAGTTTGGACTACTGTTCAGAGGGCGGAATCATCCCTAAACATTGGAAGCATGAATTGTTGGTATGTTACTCATTATGCTATAGTAAACACATTTGAAAAACGTTATTTTATCAACCCTCCCACAATCAAAAATGCTTCTTTTAGTATATATTTTTTGTGCAAACTGTAAGCCTATTAAATTAAAATGAATCTTTGGGCTAATGGTCTTTTTTGTCGAGGGTTTTATTGTGTTGTAAGGAGCCAACACAGGCCACACACATTTCCTTATTCCAAGGCTTTCTTCAGGTATTTTCTACATGCAATAATGTCATGCCTGGTAATGTCATAATTCGTGGGTCCCATGCATCCAAGCCCCATCTACCATTCCGCCTGGAAAGCTCTGACACCGTTGACAGAGTTGACAATGTGACGGGTGTGAAGTCGATCTTAGCACGGGGTATCGTGTGTCTGCCAGCGTTTACTGCAGCGAGGAGGGACACTTGCTTATTTTGGACCATCTCCATGACGCAGCTGCCAAGCATCTGGTCTGAGTGAGCAAGCTGGAATGAATGTAAAAGACCTAACAGATGAATGGAGGGCACGGTCCCAACCAGCACCCTGTTCCCTGGGAAGTGTCGGCTGCTTTTGAACAGGGCTGATAGTCACCCCTTGTGAGAAGTGTCCTTCGTGGTGCCATTGGGAACGAAGACCCTTTGGTCTTCAGACTTTGTTCTCCTCGTGTGACTAAGAGGAATACCTTGAGAGGAGGACGTGCAAAGGAAGCCTTGGTCGCTCCTACAGTACTCAACAGGCTCCTCTAAGACAGTTGGAACCTCAACTAATCCAAGCCTTCTCTCCTGTCTGTCAATTTGACAGCGACTCGTCAATTGAAACGAGTAGGAATGCCAGGTCATTGTTACACTGGCGTCTCGCCACTCCTGCGTTAAATGGTATCCCTCCGCCGCTCTCCTCCCCAGCTAACGTTCTGGACGGGATGCTCCTCCGGGGCTCGGGCAGGGCAGCCGTGGAGAGCGGGAAGGAGGATGGTGGGAGCATGGCTCCGGTGTTACCCCTGCGCCTCCTGTGGTGTTACTGTCATCACCATTGTCCCGAGGATTCTACCAACAACACCTGCAGGTGAGTGCCACACACACACACACAATTCTACATTGTTGTTCCTTGTGGATTCCTATCCATGTGGAATGAAATGCATGTCTGCTTTTCCCTAACCCTAACCGTAGCCCTAAACCTTAGCCTAACCTGAACTGTACCCTAACCTTAACCTCAGTAACTTAAATCGCATGCCCAAACGTAACCTAGCTCTAAGGCCTAGATTCCCAGGATATAGTATATTGTATGTTATATTCAACACATTGTACACATCCATGTTGTACCGATTCAACAATCTGGCTCGTCACATTCAGTGTAGTGCTACAATCTGTCTATATACTGACATTCAAACTTTATTTCATTATACTCATATTATTCTAGATGCTTTTAAAGGGGAACAAACTGATCCCAGTAGTCAGCATACCTGCACCGAAAAGGTTTATTTATTTGGGCCATTGATTTTCACTTACTTTCCCACTCTCTTCCGGCGTTACTGAAGCCCATGTGTACTCATGTTATAGCCATTCAGTACTTAACCTATTGCCAAAGCCATACAGTATGATTAGCGTTTTCATGTGTACCTTTCTGCCTAATGCAGTTTGTTTGGAGGGAAAACTTGGCAGGGTGTGTGTGGCACCTGCTCTGTTGTGTCTATCTTTAAGGGGAGCAACACTCATAGATGGGAAAATGAATGTTACACACACAAATAACAACATCAGTGTCTACTTACTGCAATCATCATAAAACAGAAATCATCCAAGTTCTACTCAAAAAAAAAAAAAAACTTGGTTTAAATATGTAATTTAAAGCTGCGTCAATAAGGAGTTACCTCCTTTCTCAGCTTGTAACTCTTTTCTCACCTTGGATCACCTCTCTCAGCTTGGACCTCCTCTCTCTGCTTGGTGTTCCACTCTCAGCTTGGACCTCCTCTCTCAGCTTGGACCTCCTCTCTCTGCTTGGTGTTCCACTCTCATCTTGGTCCTACTCTCTCAGCATGGTTCTCCTCTCTCAGTTTGGACCTCCTCTTTCAGCTTGGACCTCCTATCTCAGCTTGGACCTCCTTTCTCAGCTTGGTCCTCCTCTCTGCCAGTGTTATACCTCCTCTTCAGCTGTACCTGTGCAGGTTTTCTGGCCTGTTTAATTGGTCTTACCTCCCCTAATAGGGCTTCCCGTGTGTCCTCCGGTCCTGCTGGTAACAGCATCAAACAGTGTGGTAGAGCCCAGACTGTAGTGTATTGACAGTTATGTATATGATGATCCAGATGATAATATGTTTTGTGATAATGAGCTGGGCTGATGGTGATTCTTTTGACAGTGATAATGAACATGCAGATGCCAATGTGTTCTGTGAAGAGTAAGCGATAATGAGCTGGGCTGATGGTGATTGTTTTGACAGTGATAATGCAGATGATAACGTGTGTTATGAAAATGTGTTTTGATCCAGGACGGATGGCTACTGCTTCACCATGATAGAGGAGGAAGACGGAGCGGCCCCGATCCTGACCTCAGGCTGTCTTGGCCTGGTGGGCTCCGAGTTCCAGTGTCGGGTGAGTCTGACCCTGAGTCTGGTTCTGAAGACGCATATTAGCTGAAGACCTGTGTTATTACTCATATCCCATCATCCCATATGCTCACCACATATTTTATTCAATTGTATTTAAAGCCCCATTCTTATGTCATCGGAAAATGAGACGGCTGGAACATAATTCACTTTGTGAATGACGAAAAAGCATGAAACATACAGTTGGGGTCATTGTGAACAGCTGCAGCGTCTGCGGTACTCATAGCTTCTCTATGCTCCCAGGACACAGGCAACTCCCGTCTGAGAAGAGCCCTGGAGTGCTGCACTGATCAAGACTACTGCAACAGAGACCTCCACCCCATACTGCCCCCGGTGAAAACCCCCAGTAAGACACACAGAGTCAAATCGGCTTCTGGGTTCATTGTTTGTTGGTAAAACAGGGATGAACCACTGAGACAAAGAGGGACATAGTGTGGCTCAGTATTTCAACATGCATTTTCACAAGTTTGTATATATTTCCATGACAACAGAGAAGAGAGAGAAACAGACAGGCCAACAGACAGAGAGAGAGAGAAAGTCAGACACTTAGCAACGGTCTGACTTCCTATGTGGGGCACTAGCTGTCCTACACCTGGATAAGAACTTCAGCTCTTCCTTGTGTGTATGCGTCAGACTGAAAGAATGTGTTGGGCTTCACACACAGGGTAGGCTTAGTGGGGGTGTGTGTGTTTGTGTGTCCGTTAAAATAGATTCCCAGAGGAAGCAGAGCTCCCTATAGACCAGCATTGTCATCCATCTGAAAAGGGCCCATCGATCAGGGCTAAGGTTCCCCCAGCTAGTTCATCCTGCCCCCTGGGTACCAGTGTGTGTTCATTTGTGTGTGTGTGTTTGTTTGCGCAAATCAAAATGTAGGTCATTTGGAAGATGGGTGCAATGTTGCCTAGTGGTTATAGTATTTGTATTCATAGCTAAAAGGATGCTAGATAAAATAATAAATAAAGAGTTCGGTCTGGCAATGTACAGTGGGGAGAACAAGTATTTGATACACAGCCAATTTTGCAGGTTTTCTTACTTACAAAGCATGTAGAGGTCTGTAATTTTTATCATAGGTACACTTTAACTGTGAGGGACGGAATCTAAAAAATCCAGGAAATCACATTGTATGATTTTTAAGTAATTAATTTGCATTTTATTGCATGTCATAAGTATTTGATACATCAGAAAAGCAGAACTTAATATTTGGTACAGAAATCTTGGTTTGCATTTACAGAGATCATACGTTTCCTGTAGTGCTTGACCAGGTTTGCACACACTGTAGCAAGGATTTTAGCCCACTCCTCCATACAGACCTTCTCCAGATCCTTTAGGTTTCGGGGCTGTCGCTGGGCAATACGGACTTTCAGCTCCCTCCAAAGATTTTCTATTGGGTTCAGGTCTGGAGACTGGCGAGGCCACTCCAGGACCTTGAGATGCTTCTTACGGAGCCACTCCTTAGTTGCCCTGGCTGTGTGTTTCGGGTTGTTGTCATGCTGGAAGACCCAGCCACGATCTCATCAGACCACATGACCTTCTCCCATTCCTCCTCTGGATCATCCAGATGGTCATTGACAAACTTCAGACGGGCCTGGGAATGCACTGGCTTGAGCAGGTAGACCTTGTGTGCGCTGTGGTCCCAGCTCTCTTCAGGTCATTGACCAGGTCCTGCCGTGTAGTTCTGGGCTGATCCCTCACCTTCCACATGATCATTGATGTCCCATGAGGTGAGATCTTGCATGGAGCCCCAGACAGAGGGTGATTGACCGTCATCTTGAACTTCTTCCATTTTCGAATAATTGCGCCAACAGTTGTTGCCTTCTCACCAAGCTGCTTGCCTACTGTCCTGTAACCCATCCCAGCCTTGTGCAGGTCCACAATTTTATCCCTGATGTCCTTACACAGCTCTCTGGTCTTGGCCATTGTGGAGAGGTTGGAGTCTGTTTGATTGAGTGTGTGGACAAGTGTCTGTTCTACAGGTAACGAGTTCAAACAGGTGCAGTTAATACATGTAATGAGTGGAGAACAGGAGGGCTTCTTAAAGACAAACTAACAGGTCTGTGAGAGCCGGAATTCTCACTGGCTGGTAGGTGATCAAATACTTATGTCATGCAATAAAATGCTAATTAATTACTATTATGTTTGTTTTAGATTGTTTTAGATTCCGTCTCTCACAGTTGAAATGTACCTATGATAACAATTACAGACCTCTACATGCTTTGTAAGTATCTGCAGGCAATCAGCAGTGTATCAAATATTTTTTCTCCCCACTGTATTTCATTCTCCACACCACCATCTTTCTTCTTCTCACGTTCTTTCTTTTATTCTTTCTCATCTCTCTAGATTATGTGGATGAGAACATTCACCACATGGCTCTGCTGATCTCCGTCACTGTGTGCAGCATCATTCTGGTTCTGACCATCATCTTGTGCTACTTCAGGTGAGGCCCTCAGGGAGAGAACTCTCTACAAAGAGGGCAGCTTAAACACGTCCCTGGAGAGCTTCAAAAACAACCCCACTTTCGACTAACCAGATAAAATGTATTTACCAGCTAAATATTACAATTAGCTGTGCAAATATTTGTGTTGGACCCAAAACCTTCCTGTTACAGACATGTGAGTATTGTTATAGACAGAATACTCACATGAAAGCGGTTGTTTAATGTTAGTAGTAGTAGTGATGTGTTTGTTTATGTGTGAATATATCTGGGCTGCAGGTACAAGCGCCAGGAGTCTGGTCCTCACTATAGTATTGGTTTGGAACGGGACGAGTCCTTCATCCCTCCTGGAGAGTCCCTCAAAGACCTGCTAGAACAGTCTCAGAGCTCGGGCAGTGGCTCAGGTCTCCCCCTGCTGGTGAGTCCCAAACACTGCGACGCTTCACCACATGAGCTGTATTCATTCAGCAGTACTGTCTTTCATAAACACTGTTGAATCAATTAAAACCCACAACACATAATGAATGGCGAAGCGCATCATTTTGTTGGAAAGAGCCCACCAGGTTTGCACCTTAATGTCTCAATAAAAGTCACAGCCGAGTTCATAAACTGTGTTTAATCAGTATACACGTCATTGCATCTGTAATCGTTAGCAAAGAGAAAACAATCTTACTAGTGCAGACCAGAACCTCCCTGATTCAAGGCTGGAGCCTTTCTCGTTCTCCCAAACATCTAACTCCCCGAGGTCACTAGTAAATACTAATACATACATATCTTTGATTGTCTCTAATTATTCATGAGCCTTTACATTTCATGCATGTAACCCTTTTCGTGCAGGACTAGACAAAGCTTTGGGGTAATTCAGTCAAATCTGCATTTTAGCAGTTTTTCATTGGTGAAATACGGTCATTATCATCATCATCCTTAAATCATTGAACATCTTACCCTCACAACGCTTCAACACACCTGAACTTTTTCAAAATTATTATTACTCATTTATTAATGGCTATTTACTTGTATAGAGATGTATAATCAGTATATAAATAATGCCTCTTATATACTTTCCATAGATCTTTACCAATGCAAAATATTAGTGGTGGAACTCACCTGCCTTGTTAACCATTACTCCCCTCCCCCTACCAGGTCCAGCGCACCATAGCCAAGCAGATCCAGATGGTGAAGCAGATCGGTAAGGGCCGCTACGGGGAGGTGTGGATGGGCAAGTGGAGAGGAGAGAGGGTGGCGGTCAAGGTGTTCTTCACCACAGAGGAGGCCAGCTGGTTCAGAGAGACGGAGATCTACCAGACGGTCCTCATGAGGCACGAGAACATCCTGGGTAAAGACACACAGAGAGAGTCAATGTGTACAGTATGTGACCCTATATTGCCTGCTATGATAGTGTAGGAGCCAAGGGATACCATATATCTATTATTCCATTTCAACTGAGACAGATAATGAAACAAGACGCGACCGTGATTCACTCTTTCGCCGATACGAATCTCCATGAACATCTACTAGCATAACGGCGTCGATCTGACAGCGGGGCGGACGTCCTGTCGACGGTAATGTGTGCTGGTGTCCTGCTTCGCCACATCGCTCTTCTGTCTCCGTCAGGCTTCATAGCGGCTGACATCAAGGGCACGGGCTCGTGGACACAGCTCTACCTGATCACCGACTACCACGAGAGTGGCTCCCTCTACGACTACCTCAAGTCCACCACGCTGGACACCAAGGCCATGCTGCGGCTGGCCTACTCCTCCGTGTCGGGCCTATGCCACCTCCACACGGAGATCTTCGGCACGCAGGGCAAGCCGGCCATCGCCCACCGGGACCTGAAGAGCAAGAACATCCTGGTGAAGAGGAACGGAGCCTGCTGCATCGCTGACCTGGGCCTGGCCGTTAAATTCATCAGGTACGTACGTTATCTTAAAAATACTTTGATTTCAAATGACAAGGACAAAAAAAGAGAAAACGAGATAATCTGTCCTCATCATTTGTCCTCAGTGTCTTTATGAGTGTTTGGATACTGACAGTGGCGAGAGACAGACAGAGTAGTGGATTCAAACCCATGCTTCAGCAGTACATGTCCACCGGAGGCAGGCCCACGTCGCCTTATGGACCATGCAAGGCCACAAGGATCGCTAATCTGACCTTGCTCTCCGTCCCTCTCCCCCCTCATCCCAGTGACACCAACGAGGTGGACATCCCTCCCAACACCAGGGTGGGGACCAAGCGCTACATGCCCCCCGAGGTCCTGGACGAGACCCTGAACAGGAATCACTTTCAGTCCTACATCATGGCCGACATGTACAGCTTCGGCCTCATTCTGTGGGAGATGGCTCGTCGCTGCGTCTCAGGAGGTACTGCCGTCATCAGCCTCCCGGCAACGGGCCTTTAGGCAGTCAAGGGAAGGGTTAGGGGAGTGGTAGCTGGTCCTAGATGCCGTGGGAAACTACACCCCAGAGATGTGACATATACATTTGTACATAGTATTTATCCGGGGGAAATCTCCTTGTACAAGTAATCTAAGATCATATACAATTAAACATTTCATTTAGTAATTTGGTCATTTAAATGTAGTCAAGTAATTTAGTAGGCGACCCATTTAGTAGTATACAGAACCCAGGAATGAATCTCGACATATTTGTGGGAATATAAATTCAAAGCATGTTATTTGGCTGTACATGAGCTTTAGAAAGGGTATTCAGCAGTCATAGGGTTAGTGTTAGTATGTTACTGTAATCTGTTGATGTTTTGGGAATTCTTTTATGAATGTTGTATGTTCCAGGTATTGTAGAGGAGTACCAACTGCCATACCATGACCAAGTGCCCTCTGACCCATCGTATGAGGACATGAGAGAGGTGGTCTGCATCAAAAGATTACGGCCTTCCTTCCCTAACCGCTGGACCAGCGATGAGGTAGATCACATGCAAGACCACACAAACTGAGTAACTCAGGCCATAGAACCCTAGTTGTACCTGTTTCTACCTGGTTACATCTGCTTTTACCTGGTTACATCTGTTTCTACCTGGTTACATCTGTTTCTACCTGGTTACATCTGTTTGTACCTGGTTACATCTGCTTTTACCTGTTTACATCTGCTTCTACCTGGTTACATCTGCTTTTACCTGGTTACATCTGCTTTTACCTGGTTACATCTGTTTCTACCTGGTTACATCTGTTTCTACCTGGTTACATCTGCTTTTACCTGGTTACATCTGTTTCTACCTGGTTACATCTGCTTTTACCTGGTTACATCTGCTCTTGTCAGGTAAAACTTGTTTCTGTCTGGTTGTACCTTACTATGTGTCCTTTGTTATGACTTTGTTTACTGTTACTGTTTATCTGATAACAATCGATATGTGTTTTATACCTGTCAAAAATGTGATCAGGAAAGGTGTGGGACAAAGGGCACATGTTATATCCAGGTTTAAATTGGGCTTAAAGAGCGAATGTTTGTCTTCACTACTGCATGACCGTGTCATGTTTCACTGTGCTCCCTATAGTGCCTGAGGCAGATGGGCAAGCTGATGACAGAGTGTTGGGCCCCAAACCCGGCTTCTCGTCTCACAGCGCTTCGGGTCAAGAAGACCCTGGCCAAGATGTCAGAGTCACAGGACATCAAACTGTGACAGCGGGGCGTGGGGACGACATTCAAGGCGTGTGGGAAACACGTCACCGCGGACAGAAAGCCAGCGCTCGGTTCCGCTCTACCCACAGTCCTCTTCCCCATGGGGCGTGGTCAGGAGGTCCAGGAGCAAGAAGGACGCGTCCGAGAGAGTCATCCTGGGCTTTTGTTCCTCAGGGAGGAGGAGGAGGAACACACTGTGCTAACCACAGGACCCCTTTGTGTTTAGAGACTGAAAAAATGGGGCAGGACGTGGCTTTCAAAGCAACCTGGCGCCATCTTGTTTGGCTGGGCAGCTGCATGGACGAAGAGACTACAAGCAACATGAGCTTTTTCTTTCTGCTTTCTGTGAAAGTTTCAAATAATGGGCCAGTGGTGGCCGGACGGGAATGTGGGGACAGCAGGAAGAGGGTGGAGGGCGACCCCTTGAGGCACATCACAGGATGACAACCGGGGGAATCTGATGACAATCTGGAGGCAGCTTCCTGTATGTTTTTGTTAGTGCATAAAATAAACAAATGTTTTGCACTGGCCAAACCATTTACAAAAAAAAAAACACTTCTCATTTAATAATGTCTTGACCAATTGGACAATTACTGTGTGAATTGAAGGGCAGTTTTGTTCAGAATAGGTTGTAAAGTGTTATCTACAAATTCACTAGGGACTCATTTGGAAATGTCTCTTTGTACACTTGTAAAAAAAATGTGGACAGCTAAATAAATTGCACAATTCTACGTTGAAGAAAAGGAAATGTTCACACACGCACATTTCCACATATGCACTGAAATCCTGCTTTAAAACACATTGAAATACATCGGTTTTGACCCAAGCAGGAACGACGTAACCCCATCAGGGTCGGCCGCGTTTAGACGTGCTCCGTCAACGTGTCACACTTCAGATACCCCACAAGTTATTTTGTGAACATTCCTGACAATTGGTTGAACTTCAACCCAAACCCTAACTACTGCTGTGCCTTGTCTAGTGTTATGATGCTATAAACGTAGCTGTCATCTCGCTGTCCTTGCCCTCCACTCCTGCTAACTTCGTCCATCCTGCTCCAAAACCAATGTGAAGGCCGTCCCTAAGCAGCTACTGTGCCCTTCCTCTGACTAGACGAGGAGGGCGGACATTTTGTTTTGCTAATATACAGTTGCCCCCTCAATATTTTCAGCGATCCTTCTGAGGTACTGGCACAGTAATAAAGGACTCTGTTGTTGTTGTTGTTGTTGTTGTTGTTGACGACGTGTGTACAGAATGACCTGCTTCCCCTTAGGGGTCTGTGCCTTATTTATCTTGTAAAGAGATCTGTCAGGGGACACACAGTGCGGATTGTGTTTTAATCAATGTACTAGGCCTAACATTCCCCCAATAAAAGTGCTCCACTCTCTGGACGTCTTTAATACTGTGGTGACGGTGGCTGACATTCTGGAGTGTGTGGATGTTCTGTTACTGTAATAGATCCTTGCCTGCAGATGTCTTTAAGAACATGTTGATATAGTCTACTTTAATGACGCTTTTGTTTTGTCTGGATGTTGTCTTACCTGCATCCGTAATATTAAGGACACAGGTATATATATATATTATAAAAAAATATTAAAAAAGATTTTGGGACCAAATTAGCTCCAAATCAATTGACTGTACTAGTAGCAGATGTGCAGGGGTAGTTAACTTACATATGATATAAATGTAGGTAGAAGCGTTTTGACTGGGTAGTTTAAACTACTTATGTACTTTTACAGTGCTGTTGGAGTGAGCTATGTTATATGTGAGGCGTGAGGATTCCGTAAAGTCCGAAAAGTTGTAAACGCTGAGGGACTTCTCGTGCCGCTCCACTTCAGCCACGCCCACTTGGGTGGCTGCTGTTTACATCCATCGCTCGCAGTCCACAGCAGCGTCCTCGTGGTTCGGGTACCGTACCGGACCGCACGGCAAATCCTCTCACCTCATACTACTGTATCAACGGTCGTGACGGCGGTGTCCCTGGTTGTTCACCACCACGACTGAACAGGGAGTAGCGTGAAAGTATCGTCACGCCGCTGAAGGTCTCCGTGTTCCCTGCCCTCACAAAGCTGTCTGAGATCCATTAGGTTTTACATCTTCAGGTCTAAGAACCTAGAAACTCCTGACGGAAGCGTGGAGGAATGCACACTACAACACACCGTGCCAGAACCAAATCGACTCGCGGGTTAACAAAACAAGGCCACACCGGTAATCATTTTCTGCGTTGCTTATAA
Source organism: Novumbra hubbsi (assembly GCA_016801125.1). Classification (NCBI taxonomy): domain Eukaryota; kingdom Metazoa; phylum Chordata; class Actinopteri; order Esociformes; family Umbridae; genus Novumbra; species Novumbra hubbsi. The sequence continues at coordinate 18,462 of JACXGK010009603.1, forward strand.
ATATAATTTATTAACCGTCTTAAAAATTCTTTCTTACACTTTGTACAGCAACTGGACAGAGGAGAGGCAAGCGAGAGTCAGAGGCGATACAATGAAGCCTACCAAGCTAAAGTGGACCTCAACCTCACCACACAAATAATCAAATTAATAATAGAGATAATAAAATAAAATGCACTCACTAGCACAGCTCTATTAATAGATTTTGTTAGTAAAGGATGCCAAGTTTGCATAGTAGACACAGCGTTTAACCAAAAAAAACGTTACTTTTACATGTTAACTGTACTGGAACATCAAAAAATGTATTTGACAGTGATATTCTGTACATCATAAAACATCTACATACTTTGATGTCTTCTGTCTCAGGATGTCACACCTCATCGCCTGTTGTGTAATATAGTTCACTTTGTTGACTTCAACATGCTCTCTTCTCTTTATTGAAAAAATATCCTTTTATAACTCTTTCAGTTGTCACCCTGTGGAACATACAGACATGGCCATTCTGGCAGCCTGTTTTGAAATATGATATTCTTTGTCCCTGTAGTTTTCCCGGGTCAACTTGTTCTAAAAAGAATTGCAAAGTATTGCCTTGTCCAAAGGCTTCGGATTGACCTTCCTGAAACTTTGGCTAAATTATAGCTCGGCAGGTTTTCCACATCTATTCTAACACCTTAACATGAATCACAGTCCTCCATTTTAAAGAGCTAATTAGACACGACATGGCATGTAATTTGACAGCTGCTTGTGACAACGTCTGACGTAAAAATACGCTAGAGTGATTTAAATTTGAATATTTGTCATTCTGTGTCAGACGGAATGTATTATCTAACAACTGTAGTTTTGTTCTGTTGTTTGTAATCAGTCAATGAATGATATTCTGCATCCCGGTCCCAGATGTGTGTGAAATCAAATCTATTTATTGTGACTCCCTTTAATGCCAAACAAAACAAATATGGCAACATGTTGGCACAAACAGATTTGAGCCTGACTGGTCATTTAAAGACAAAGATTTTAAAGTAAATTTCTAATGACATCAAGGGGTGGATAAAGGCTAATGTGCCGAACGCAGGTAGTCAGTCAAAAAGCCATTGCCATATATTTACTGTCTGTTGGTGGAAATAAGGCTGTCCAACTGTGACTTTCATGTCCACATATTGCACTTATCGTCTTGTTCTGCACTGTCTATCTG
>JACXGK010009604.1:7602-19730 GCA_016801125.1 Novumbra hubbsi
GGGGGGGGGTGGCAGACACAACCCCCCGTCTGTGTCTGTCACTTTTCTTGCCCTCTCAATCCCACGCCCCGCAGAATACACACACACACAAGCCCCTCCCACACAGCCAGGGCCCCCTCACAGCCAGGGCCCCCTCACAGCCAGGGCCCCCACACAGCCAGGGCCCCTTGCACTTTTAATGGGAACTGCTTGTCCACTTACTAAGAGGTCTCACTATCAACTGGGCACAATTAAAAAAGGCATGTAAGGTCGTCCGGCTGCCTGCCATTAGCAAATCAGACACCGGGATTTAACACAACCAAAGCAGGTTCCTAAAACATCGCTCACACACCAGACGGGCCTTTCTCCGTCCAGCGGTACTTTCACCCCTTCTATCCCTTGCTCCTTCCTCTCTCTTTCTCCCCATGATATCGTAGCCAGAAAAAGACAGAGAGAACTAACCCAGAGTACCTAACGTTGACCCGGCAGTAGTTAAGGACGACGGTGTGTAGCCAATAGCAGTAGACTAATCTTAAAGAGAAAACAAGGCGAGATAAACCATTGTTTCACCTTACAATATATTAGGCCAAACTTAACATCCATAGAGCCATTTACCTGCTCTACAGTATATTAGGCCAAACTTAACATCCATAGAGCCATTTACCTGCTCTACAGTATATTAGGCCAAACTTAACATCCATAGAGCCATTTACCTGCTCTACAGTATATTAGGCCAAACTTAACATCCATAGAGCCATTTACCTTCTCTACAGTATATTACGCCAAACTTAACATCCATAGAGCCATTTACCTGCTCTACAGTATATTAGGCCAAACTTAACATCCATAGAGCCATTTACCTTCTCTACAGTATATTAGGCCAAACTTAACATCCATAGAGCCATTTACCTTCTCTATAGTATATTAGGCCAAACTTAACATCCATAGAGCCATTTACCTGCTCTACAGTATATTAGGCCAAACTTAACATCCATAGAGCCATTTACCTTCTCTACAGTATATTAGGCCAAACTTAACATCCATAGAGCCATTTACCTTCTCTACAGTATATTAGGCCAAACTTAACATCCATAGAGCCATTTACCTTCTCTATAGTATATTAGGCCAAACTTAACATCCATAGAGCCATTTACCTTCTCTACAAGCAATGAAGGGCAAATCATTGTTGAAAAGGCCATAACAAGCAACTCCATGAGAAACCAGCGCAGGCTGGTTGTAATTGCTCCATATTCCAGACAGCCCAAACTCATTCTGGTGAAATCGAAGGGGTCTGATAAAGGTTTGCTCCTTCAGAGAGCTTCTGTCTCTGCTCGCACGGGCAACTTCCCCCCTAAATATAGGGATACACGCTATTCATGTAGTGTTATTTCAACACTAATGCCCACAATCTGGGATTTGAGGGTTGGGAGCCATGCAGCAGTCTGTTGAATATGTATATTCCGGGCAGGAGACAGAGCGTCAGGCAAGACACAGAGGATTTGATGTTCAATAAAAGAGAAAGCCTTTGACATTGAATATGAGCAGGGCCGGGCCTCAATATAAAAGAACCGGGAGGGGAATTAAAAGGATGGAGGAGTCTCTCAGATGTACCACTGTGAGGAGAATTAGTAGGGGAAATACATTTGCGTGTGTCTGCGCGTGTGTGTGTATGTTTGAGCGTGAGAGATATGAGTGACCGCCATGAAAAAAGAAGGAAAATAATGTCTTCCTTCTGGCATTACAGCAGATATAGATATTACAGACGTGTGATATACGACATTCTAAGCCATCTGCTTGACACTATGGGTGCACAATACTTCGTGACTTTGTAAAGCACAGAGTTTACACCCGCGGTTTCAGCCCTCCGGGGTCCCTATTGCTTCAGTCAGCATAGCCCACACGCCGACAGTCTACATTAAACATAACAATCACAGAGGTCTTTAACTGGTCTTTACATTAAGTACAACTGCAGGTCAATCTCATTGCCGACACAATTACCAGTGATTCGCTAAGCTAACGTAAGTATGTATGTGCCTAATGGCTTTGCATTTAGGATGTTGTTGCATAAAGGATGTGTTTACTTAAGGAGCACTAAGTGATAGGGGCTCCTAAAAGATCCACAATGGTCTCGGTAGGGACACACTCATAACAGAGTTACAACCTCCTTTATGTTGGGCAAGCTCAGAGGAGTTTATATGAGGAGCCAAAGCCATCCCAGTCCTCTCCCGAGACAAACACACGTACACACACTTATACACACATGAAGGTTTAACTATCAATAAGAGGACCAGAGGTTTTGCATCAACAAAAATAAATATTTAATCTTACCTAACTGTGTTACCTGTCTTTCTTAACATTACTCTGACTCCTAAAGCTGATCATTAATGCCAAACTTAAACCTAACGCTAATTCTTTATATAAACTTTGTGTAGTTATGTTAAAAAGCTTCTTGTTTAAGTCAGAACTGGCCAAATGTTCTCATTTTGCATGATCGTGCTTGTTTTATGAAAAACATAGTAGTGGTCTGCTGTCCTGACGGGTTTGGTCAGGGAGCAAGTTCCATGTTGACTATGTTTTCCATTGCAATCAAGGTTGCCTCCTGACACAGTCATTGTTATTTCAAATAGAGATTAATAAATGATGTGCATCTGTTTAAGAATTAAAACAGGTCTCCATCAGTCTGCCCGGGCTGGCTTTAGACCACTCCTTGGCAACCAACAGGGTGCAGGCACTGAAGCAGCATGAACCCCCAACCTACACACACACACACACACACTCATACACACGACTATTAACCCACATACATAAACACATACTTACAGTACACACCTATCACAACACACACACAACACAACCCATTAATCCAATCCAACCCGTTGAGGCCCAAACCAGAATAAACATATCAGCCAAGGAGTAGGAAACTACATACTCCTGCCAATCGCGTCAGGAGAGGAAGACATGTTCTTCGTCAAATCATTAATATGTATGTGAACCTTGCTCCTTCTTCATCCTTACATCCCTCCTTACATCCTGCTGTCTTACTCTGTCCCTCCATCCCTCTCTCTCTCTCTCTTCATTCAGCCCTCTCTCTCTTCATCCACGTCTCCTGACCTCTCTCTCTTCATCCATCCCTCTCTCTCTCTTTCTCTTCATCCAACCCTCCTGTCTTCTCTCCCTTCTCTCTCTTCATCCAACCCTCCTGTCTTCTCTCCCTTCTCTCTCTTCATCCATCCCTCCTGCCTGTCTCCCTCTTCATCCCTCCTGTCCTCTCACTCTCTTCTTCCATCCATCCCTCTCTCTTCATCCATCTCTCCTGAACTCTCTCTCTTCTTCCATCCATCCCTCTCTCTTTATTCATCTCTCCTGACCTCTCTCTCTTCATCCATCCCTCGTTCTTGCTCCAACTGGAGGATTGTGGCCCAATGCAACATTTATGCTGAATAACGTGATTGGGCTGCACCCGGAGCTCCCTGGACCCGCCCCCACCAGGGTGCTGGTCTCCTGCGGTCGGCACAGAGCACTTTAGCCATCACCGCGGGTTAGTTTGAGATCTGTAATGCACCTTTAAGTACGCTGGGCCTTTTAAGCCAGCGCCAGGTCACGTCCTCACACACACACACCCACCCGGATAGATCCGCCGACACACACACACACACCCACACACCCTTACAGAAGGCTAAATATAAAGCTCTACCTTTTGAACATCTCCCAACTATGCAGAACATGGACGGAAGGACTTGTCTATGGGGGGTGAGCGTGTGTGTGGTGTGTGTGTGTGGTGGGTGGGTGTGTGGTCTGTGTGTGTGGTGTGTGGGTGTGGTGTGTGGGTGTGTGTGTGGTCTGTGTGTGTGGTGTGTGTGTGTGTGTTGTGGGTGGGGGTGTGGTCTGTGTGTGTGTGTGGTGGGTGGGTGGGTGTGTGGTCTGTGTGTGTGGTGTGTGTGTGTGTGGTGGTTGGGTGGGTGTGTGGTCTGTGTGTGTGGTGTGTGTGTGTGTGTGTGGTGGTTGGGTGGGTGTGTGGTCTGTTCGGGGGGTGGAGGAGTCAGGGGTCTTTTTCAGCCCTCATTTAAATGAACAGGGTTGAGGAGGGTGTACAACAGACACATAAACGAGAGATGGAAATGACCCTGAAGGCTTTAGTATATGTCGGTGGGCTCCTTGGTTACTATGACGTCTCCACAGAGGTACTCAGCAGATCACGTTGTCGGTAGACCAGTATACAATCCCAGCACATCCAATCAGCCAGCACACTAAACAGGGTCTTAATTGGGTTTGCTGATAGCTTGGATAGATGCTCACCAGAATGATCTTGGAGATGGGAGAGGCAAAATACTATTTAGTTGAAGAGACCTGCGCCGAAGGACCAAGATTAAGACCTTGTCTTGTGAATGGTGCCGGTGACACTTTGCTTTAAGCCTAATAAACAGCTGACATCACTGGTCTTTACTAGGTTGTCACAACACTGGCATGACCCAAATATGTCAAGTGGTTGGGAAATATGTTATGTGAGTTTGAACAAGTCATTGAACAGGCCTCTGTTTATACAGTTGAGAAACTGAATCAACAGGGCTCTTTTAACCTGTGGGAGAGTTCTTGGTTTGACCTGGATTTTTACATGGTCTCTGTTCAGTGCAAGAGATGCAGGTTAGTTTGCTGTCAACTGTTTTAATATGCAGGCATGTTGCCCATCGGTCTTGAAAGCCTGATCGAAGTGAGAAGTGGGGGTCTTCCTGGAAAGGGGGGTGGATCCCAGACCCCCGTATCCTATTTAACAACGGTTAGGACTTCTAGTAAGCAAGTTGTAGCATTTGATTGAGACAGTTTCTTACAGTCTTTATGCTGAACTAATAAAGGTTACATTTAGACTTCAGGCTTCACTTGATCATTTGTGATTATCTCCACAACAATCCATGGCGATCCAGATCAGCCTCTTGGACAGAAGCCTCTGCACACAGCTGGGAGCCAGACCACTCAAACCAGCCAAATCTGAAGAAAGGAAGGAGCGTGTTTCTGAAAACCCCGGTTTGAGAACTGCCAGTAAAGTGCTGACGGTATCCACTGTTGCCAAGACGATTCATCATTTTGGGAGAAACTGAAAGAGGCCCTTTACTGGACACTTGAACCAGTAAGCCTATTATGTCTGTGTTTGTATGTGAACTGTCTAGTTGCACCACGTTTAGTACGGAGGTGCATCAGATGGAATAATTGTTTGTCATTGAGTCTTGGTAAAGAACCATCGGAAATAGAAGTTCTAGAGCATTGTGATTGGAAGATCTAGTTTAACAGAACCAATATCCACATGTGGCTGGCAACCAGTATATTATTTGGTCTGAGCCTTTCATGTATTAGGAACAACAGTATACAAATCTGTTATAAAACAAGGTGCATAGGAAAATGCATAGGCCATAGTAAAACTGATAAAAGACAATACGTTCATATTGACGTCAGTTGTGGTCTTCAGACTTCTGTTGTTCATTTGTAGTGATCTCCACAGCGCAAACATTGGTATTTATGATTGGCTTTGACTGCGACAGGAAAGTGTCCCCGACAAATATAACATTGCAAAATTAATCCATGCTTCATATTACCACAGTGTCAAGTGAAGTGGCTGGTTACCAGACATTTTATAGTTGTGACTAAACGCTGGGACATGTTCAATGTTATATCACTCTAGGCTTTTCATTTATATGATATGAATGTATTTGACCGAATTTGATGTTTCTGAATAATACAAGTTCTACATAGCAAAGTAGTGCATGACCCTAGAATAGAGAAAAAAAATCGAAGGGGTTTTAATTAGCTTTCTCCATTATGATTATTTTCTACTCAACCAAACTAGGCCAAAACTAGTGAAGTAGTCCAACTTGTAGAACATGTTATTTCTTGGTATCAAAACAAGCCTATAAACTGAGTTCTTCAAATAATTTAAACCATTCAATCAATCAAATTACACTTCTTAAGGCCCTTTTTTATCCGTCTCTGTAGCTGTCAAACAGAAACACATCTTAAACTCCCAAAGGGCAAGCAGCAAAAAGGAATTTATGCCCTGATAATTGACTCTCTCCAGCCCGATGGGAAAGGCTACAAAGAGGCAAGGCCGTGATCAGGAAATTGGTCGAAGAAAAAAACTTTATCATTATAAGCACAATTTGAAATGCAATGTATTTTCCCTGTTGAAGCGAGCTCAGTCATATCTGAAGTACTTGTGATGTTACCTTTGACTGATTTTGGTAACAGTAGGTTTACAGTTCTTAGCAGAACCCAAAATAACTCAATGGTCTTGAGAGGTAGGTGATGCAGAGTAGAAGGGACTGTGTGTTCAATTGAAAGACCTCCAAAGAAGAATCCATAGAGAGGCTCAATTCATCCCTTAATCCGTTATGGCAGGCCACAGGACTCCTCACCTTCCACTGACCACAAGAGGAGACGAGGGCCTCTCAGCGCTGCCAGCTAAGAAAGGATGGGTGACTATATAAGAGGGGCAGATCAAATTAGCCGATGGAATGACAGGTCAGAGAAAAGAAGGGAAAACAAGCAAAAGAAGAGAGGAAAGAAAAGAACAGGTTTCAGGGTAGGAGCTTTTGAGAGAAAAAATGAAAGAGAGAGTTGCTGAAAGTAGTCACCTCTCTTCTGTGAGGGGAGTTAGGCAGGAGCTGAGAGGTCAAACAGGGGTCACTTTTCTGCAGCCTCAGACAATGCTGGGTTCAGAATGCCACCCTTTAGGATTCCTAGACCATTTGACTTGGCATAAAATGCTAGTTGGTCATCGAAATGGAAACTTGTTCGGACAGCTAAATCCTGAATGAATCAAACATGAATGTGTATTATCTAGATTCCCTCAATGGATGTCTACCCAGACTCTGTCCTGCCTGCCTGATGCTCTCTCTGTAGTAGAGGGAGAGATAACAGTGAAATACAATCGCAGGTTTGAATGCACACAGCCTTATTTGTGTCTAATATGGAGATAGAGTAGACTGGCTATTGAATATATCTGAACGAGGACAACATCTAGCCTTCTGGCAACATTCACCTGCACACACTCACACAGACACTCTCATACAGACACACTCATACAGACACACTCATACAGACACTCTCATACAGACACACTCAAACAGACACTCTCATACAGACAATCTCATACAGACACACTCATACAGACACTCTCATACAGACACACTCATACAGACACTCTCATACAGACACTCTCATACAGACACACTCAAACAGACACTCTCATACAGACACTCTCATACAGACACTCTCATACAGACACTCTCATACAGACACTCTCATACAGACACACTCACACAGACACACTCACACAGACACACTCATACAGACACTCATACAGACACACTCAGACACACACACAGACATACTCATACACACACATCCACTCACACACACACTGTCTGTCCACTCTAATTGGCTGTATAATATTGGTCCAGCTGGACGTGCCTTGTGATTGGCCACATTCTCCTGGTATCATCATGAAAAGAGCAACCACACTGGAACTGGATCTAGTCCATGTTATACATGGTATGCTCATTTTCAGTCTGGCTGGTGAACAGTCGCCCTAGTTTGGCTTATGTTTAAACCTGCCTCTTTGGTAAGACTGGCTCTCATTGAGATGCAGTAAAAAGTATAATACAGTTTCACAGCTGTATCTTCTTGCTCTGTCTCCATATTTTGCCTCATACTGACATCTTTGAAAGTGTTTTTTTCAGGATGCCTGGGTTGCAAGTAGATCAGAGTTACATTAATATGTTTTATTGATAATGGTCAAAAACTAATAGGGCCTACAAAAACCAGAAAATAGGTTATGTGAGCTAACAGTATTACTTTACATACAGTATCTCCTGGGAATTCCTATGAGCTTCTATCTAGAACATCTCCTAACCTCCACAGCAACATTGTGGCTTGTGGGGGTCAGGAAGCAACACTCAGACCCTACAGACATTGTCGTAAAAACAGGATCTGGTCCTTGCCCTTTAGGGGGTCACAAAAATGATTTAGATGAATCAAGTGGTAAGACATAGGAGTCTGTCAAGTGGTAAGACGTAGGTGTCTGTCAAGTGGTAAGACGTAGGAGTCTGTCAAGTGGTAAGACGTAGGAGTCTGTCAGGTGATAAAACGTAGGAGTCTGTCAAATGAAAAGACGTAGGAGTCTGTCAAGTGATAAGACGTAGGAGTCTGTCAGGTGATAAAACGTAGGAGTCTGTCAAGTGATAAGACGTAGGAGTCTGTCAAGTGGTAAAACGTAGGAGTCTGTCAAGTGGTAAGACGTAGGAGTCTGTCAGGTGATAAAACGTAGGAGTCTGTCAAGTGATAAGACGTAGGAGTCTGTCAAGTGATAAGACGTAGGAGTCTGTCTCAGAACCACCACATACCGGTGCTTCCTGAGTTCCTTAATGTTGAAACATCCACATCCCTTTGCAATATTACAAAAACAAGGCGGTTACTGAGAACCATGACCGTGTTTCCCCCTGGGACCGAAGTGAGCCACAGACCATCAACAGGCCAACGAACTGGAGATAGCTACATATGCACTGTGGTGCTTCTCGGCCTAGCCGCTAAACACACTATGGAGGTGAGACCGTCAGTGGGGCTGTTTGTCCCCACGGCAGTGGTGGTGGTCCTTCCCTGGGCCACAGTCATAGACAGGTAGGGCCTCGCCAGCCTGTCCAATGCTATTAACCACAGCTCTGTTCAACTTCCCCACCAGCTATGGGCACTGTACCTCCAAGTGTGTGAGCGAGAAAATGTCTAACTGGCAGGATGGAGGGAGCTTCACATACAGAGCCAAGACCGCAGGTTGACGTTGTACCGTTCAAAGACACCCGGTAAATCTGCCAGGTTCTCGAATGTTCTAATAATGTTCCTGGAGAAAACATCCCAGACACAAAGCCAGTTCCGGAGCCTCTCGTGTTAATAGGGTGGACATTGGGATTACGGAAGCAGCACTGTTTCAAGGGTCAACACGCGTGTTTATTCTATACATCGGGGAGGGTTGACTGAGATACGGCACATTTATTACGTTGGCGGTCTTCAGAGGCTTTCGTTGCCTTGCTATAGTCCCCACACACACAAACACAATTACGCACAATGACGCATCAATGCGCGCACACAAAAACACACACATACACACAAACACACAGTACTGACTGTTGTGACCCCAGAGAGAAAGGACAGCTGTGTGTCTGCTGAAGCAGTTACCCTGGCGTTAAATATAAATCAATGGGCCAACTGTAAAGGCCCAGAGAGTGTATCGTGACACACATGACTTCTCCCATACATGTCATCATCCATAGGATCTCACCGTTTAAAGCAAATCCCTATGAAATATTAATGAGTGATTATAACAGATGGCACACGACCAGACTAATACACGCTGCGGCGATACAGGATAATGATATGCAGGCAAAACAGCAGTGAATCTTTGCATTGAGCAAGTAGCTTCACCCTAATGGATGTGACAAATTGTAGTGGAATGGAGATCCAGCTAACTGATTTGTCAAAAAGAAGCTCTAAAAGGCTACGGGACAGAAGAGACTGGTGCAGCGGTTTGAATACAAATGGAAATGCCTACTTTGATTGGGATGCTTTTCACAGTAAATAATACAGTGCTGTTGAGCATGTGTCTGTGGCTTCTCCATGAGGACAGAGTTATACCAGGAAAGTGTCAGGCCCCATATTTTCGCTCTAACCTAGGGATAGACATACAAAAGAAATTGTGTTGTGGTTAGAAATTGAGTTACAAACTTGAGGTTAGCATTTTATGGGTTAGAGTTGGGATTGGTACATTTGTATTTTCCATTATATCTATGTTTAACATGTGTGTGTATGTGTGTAAATTTGTATTATGTGTGTTGGTGAGGAGATAGCTACTTAGCACCAACTTACAACCAACCTGGAGGTCAGAAACTCACAAGTCCTCGAAGCACAGCAGCTGCAGGTCTTTAAATGACAAGAAAGGGAATGAGAGAGAGCCATGAAAAGGAAGAACCACAGAAGGTTGAGGGCTGGAGAGAAATTATACATAACACTTGCACAATTACTAGTCCATTTTCTTAAATAGCGGCTGTCAAAACAGACTAGAGTCAACATGCCGCTCACTCCAGCTACTGCATTAGCAGGTCACGCTATAGCCTTTGACTTCAGGAAAGGAGGAGGGACAGATAGACAAGGGACTAGAGGAGGAGCAGAAGAAGGAGCAGGAGGGGGAGGAGGTGAGGAGGAGGAGTACATGAGGAGGGGGCATGGACAAGAGCACTGTAATGACAGAAAAGGAAAGCGCAGAGAGACAATAGAACAGGAAAGAAGGAACGAGGACAGAGAAGGAGAGAAGGAGAGAGAAGGAGAGAAAAATAGAGAGAGTTAGAGAGGAGAGAGAAGGAGAGAAGGAAATGAGTGATTATTTATGTTGCAATGAGTTTATGTATGAGATAGTTTAAGTGTTTAGATATGAGTTAGTATGAAGGGTTGATGTATGTGTTAGTAAGTAACGTTTAAGTAGGTGTTAGAATGTTGTGTTTTTTATGTGATAGTAAGTAAATATTTATGTATATGTTAGTATGTAGGGTTCATATACGTGTGAGTAAACACTGTTTATGTATTTGTTATTTGGTAGTGTTTATGTTTGTGTTAGGATGTTGTATTTATGTATGTGTTAGTATGTATTGTTTATGTATGTGTTTGAATGTTGTGTTTATGTTTGTGTTATTGTGTAATGTCTGTGAATGTGTTAGTATAAGTGCATATGCATGTGTTAGTATGAAGTCTCATGTTTCTGTTATTTAGTTGCAGTGCTTATGTATGTGTTAGTGTGAAGGATTCATGTGTGTTACTATGTCGTGTTTATGTATGTGCTATTGTGTAGTGTTTATGCAGGTGTTCGTATGTAGTGTTTATGTATGTGTTAGTATGTAGTGTTTATGTATGTTTCAGCATGTTGTGTTCATGTTTGTGTTTGTATGTAATGTTTATGCATGTGTTAGCAATTAGTGACTTTTTATGTGTTTGTATGTAGTATTTATGTATTTCTTAGTATGGAGTGTTCATGTATTTGTTAGTATGTAGTGTTTATAGATTTGTTAGTGTGTAGTGTTTATAGATTTGTTAGTATGTAGTGTTCATGTATGTGTTAGTATGTAGTGTTTATATATTTGTTAGTATGTAGTGTACATGAATGTGTACGTGTGTAGTGTTTATGTATTTGTTAATATGTAGTGTTCATGTATGTGTTAGTGTTTAGTGTTTATGTATTTGTTAGTATGTAGTGTTTATGTATTTGTTAGTATGTAGTGTTTATGTATTTGTTAGTATGTAGTGTTTCTGTATTTGTTAGTATGTAGTGTTCATGTATGTGTCAGTATGTTGCGTTCATGTATGTGTTAGTATCTAGTGTTCATGTATGTGTTAGTATCTAGTGTCCTTATATGTGTTAGTATGTAGTGTTTCTAGGTTTGTATTGTCTGATTTCACTAAAGACGGAGATCATGGGGCCATGTAGTTTCGGACAGAAAATGATTTTGTCAGAAAGGAACCTCCTCAATGGGCAGATAATGAACACTGCCCCTAGTGGCCAACATAATATTACTGGAATGAAGACACTTCATAGAGAGAGGGGAGAAAGAGGGGGGATGGAGGGGAGAGAGCAAGGGAGAGAGAGGGGGGAGAGAGGGGAGAAAGAGGGCTGGAGAGGAGAGAGAGGAAGGGAGAGAGAAGGGGGAGAGAGGGGAGAGAATGAGAGGGGAGAGAGAGCAACGGGGAGAGAGAGTTGTGAGCGTGAAGTAGGGTACAGAGGGAGGGGAGTTTTTTAAAAAGCATGTTTTGACCAGATGTCGAGCTCTGCTAGACGCAACAAACTCAAATATCAAAAATAAATTAGCATAGCTGGTTCAAACATATAGCCCAAGTGGTCATTGGTCAGCGACGTATCAGCTGACTCCGGGGATTGCTCCTATCAAAACATCAGACTTGATACTGACTATTTATGTGTCAGGTGACTCACTCAGTATGATCTGTTCTGATCTGACAAGCATGTGGGTGCACATCCACCCTCCCACCCTGTCTCCACCTGTTCTGTTCCCACACAGACACCACACACAACACAGAGGCTGTTCCCACACAGACACCACACACAACAC
>JACXGK010009605.1:0-19627 GCA_016801125.1 Novumbra hubbsi
CGAGTGTGGGTGGGTGTGCGTTACATATGGAGAAGGCGAGTGTGGGTGGGTGTGCGTTACATATGGAGAAGGCGAGTGTGGGTGGGTGTGTTACCTATGTAGAAGGTAAGTGTGGGTGGGTGTGTTACCTATGGAGAAGGTGAGTGTGGGTGGGTGTGTGTTACATATGGAGAAGGTGAGTGGGGGTGGGTGTGTGTTACATATGGAGAAGGTGAGTGTGGGTGGGTGTGTTACATATGTAAAAGGCGAGTGTGTGTTACATATGTAGAAGGCGAGTGTGGGTGGGTGTGTGTTACATATGGAGAAGGTGAGTGTGGGTGGGTGTGTGTTACATATGGAGAAGGTGAGTGTGGGTGGGTGTGTTACCTATGTAGAAGGTAAGTGTGGGTGGGTGTGTTACCTATGGAGAAGGTGAGTGTGGGTGGGTGTGTTACCTATGTAGAAGGTCTCTGGTGTCTCTTTGGTTAGCAGGTTAAACACCTCCTCCGTGTTGGGAGATCTGTAAGGAACTCGAAGGTCCTTGTATCTGCAGCTCAGCTCAGCACGGATATCATACAGCGTGATGCCCTTGTTTCCATAGCCCTTGAAAAGAGGAATACAACCACTCATTTACACTGCAGTAAAGAAGAAAAAAACATTTGTGGCTCGGATCTTTAGAGAGATGTTCTCAGCTATGTTGCAAGACATTCTTGTTGTTTCTGCTCCTTTGGGTCTTAGGCTGGGTATCCATAAAGCACGTTGTGGCAAATGCTCAAGGGGCTTTACCAAGAAAATGTGGTGGGCCCAAATCCTGTCTGATTGTTTACCGAGGTGTTCAAACTCCTGACCTCAATGACCATTCACTGGGTGGAACTAACTAATGTCACACCTGACATTTTTATATTTTTTATTAACAAAAACAACAGACAAATGAAAGAAGCACCAAACCAGCGTCATTTTCTCCTATGCGTCCCTATATAACACCAATCTCAAAAAGAGTAAGAGACAAATATAAGATGCTGATCTGTTGAGTGTTATCACTAGCGGCTCCTGATTTATTATTTGAGTGTTGGGAAATGTAGAGCAACAAATGATCCACTAAAGAAATCATCTCATACACATGGCGGTGGAGTCATTCCATTAGAACCGTGTGTAAAAAGGGAATTAACGTGACTCAATGACCAGCGGATCTCATGAGGGACATTCCTTACTTGTCTCTCCAGCTCTTCTGCAAAGGCATCCAGGTCCAAGTCCTTGAGACGCTCCGGGTTCTCCAGGATCTCCTCCAGCGCCCCGGCTGGGTTGGCGTCTTCCGCTGACTCGTCGTACTCCAGAGCGTCCACCGCCATCTTCCTGGCCCACTCGTACGTCTCCGGGTGGACCCTAGACCCGTCCAGAACCTCGATGTACGAGTCCGTACTGCAGAGGGGCGAAAGAGCACCAATGTTAAAAAAAAACGAAATACAATGAGTTCAAACAAAACAATACCTAACAGGACACAACGAAGTGGTGCCGAAAATATTTGCCTGTTCAATTTCCCCTCATTACTACATATTTATTGCCAGACTTGAGTGGACAGGCCTTGTTTGACCCCCAAATCCTCAGCAGACACAGGCATACCTGTCCCCAAGCGACGCGGTGTCTATCTTGATGAAACCAGCACAGTTAATGAAGACCTTGGGGCCCATGTGACACATAGTGACCAGCTGGGTCCGGTTCTCCAGACGTGTGTTGTTCTGTTTCAGGATCTTAGTGGGGGAGAGACGGCACATCAAGGATACAGTAACACCGGAACCTGGTCTAGCGCCGCCCTTTGACCCCACGCGGGTCAAAGGTAGACATTCGCACGGCAGAGGGGGAATAAACACGTCACAGACTAAACGCACGCAGAGAAAGGCGCGACCGCCACAAGCGCTAACCTTGAGCAGGTGCGATCCCTTCCTCGGTCCCAGGCCGCAGACGAACTGGACCAGGCTCTGCGTGTAGGGGTGAGAGATGGCCCGGTTCACGTCCACCCCCACCTCGTTGACCCGGTTGATGAATTCACAGTACAGGGCGTTGAGCAGGTCCTCCTTCACCACTTGGTCCTGGGGACGGCGGGAGGGGCAGGAGAAGGGGAGAACGGAGAGACAAGGTGTTTAAGCAGTCACGGCATGTCTGAGGAGAACCGGCTCGCGGCAGAAGGAGCTTAGCGGTGTTCCCCGGACAGGGTGGGGAAAAACGGCAGCGCCTCAGGGCTGAGCCGGACCAAAGCGGTCACGGCACCGTAGCGTGAGCTGCAGTTCAACAACTCGCGGTGATTAACCAGACTGTGCTGCACCGCAAGCAAGAGGCACGCCGGCAAAGCTCGGCAGCGCATTTGTACGCATAACCGGTCAGCGAGAGTTTCCTTGAGGAAGCAGAAGCACAGAAATAAACCACATATTGAAAAAGAATATTCTGGAAACCACATTCAAGTTTTTGTAATCCACCAAGCTCACAAGACTCATCATCATATTAGAGGCTTTTCTTCAAAAGAGAAATAAATCCTTGCTGCTCAGAATGCTAAACATTCATAATACACTCTAGTTAATCTACAGCAATATATGAGGCTATGTGAGGGGATCCAAATAAGTGTTCTGAATTCAGTAAGCATCTTTTACAGAGCTCAGAGAGAAGAGGCCATCGATTATTCTGTGGAGGGTTGTTGTCCAGAAGTGAATTACATGTTTACACGTTAAATAACTTAGCAGTTACGTCAGAGCAACTTGATTTCGGACGCATGTTATAGGATGCGAGCTGGCCATAATTGCAGAAAATAAAATATATTAAATCTAACTACAGCAACAACTCTGTCATTATATAATCTGTGGAAAACACTTTGGAACCAAACCTTTAACAACATTAGGAGTTGACTTAAGTTCACATATTGGGGCATATTTCTGCCACTTCCAGAGCAAAACCAGCAATAACTATATAAAAAAATATTACACAACTCCTTAACACCAAAAGCAATTTACATCTTTATGGAGGTAACACGCCTAATCTATCACTAATGTCTAACACCCACTTAGGCGATTCACACAAACTGATGCTTAAAAAAAATGCGGAACTACTCATCAACAGTTCAGTACAGCTGAGTGATGATCTATGGCCCACCAGGAAAATGGAGAATGACGATGATTAGGGGGCAATGCTGGAAAGTAAGCATAGCCACTGGGGAGACCACAACGACTCCTACATAAACGCCAGGGGATCACGCGTGACCAAACAGAATCTGGACAGCCGTATGACAATCCATTTTGCAGATGGCACCCAACAAAAGGCAATGTCCCCCTCACTGCCCTTGGGCTACGATCTTAAGACCTGACATAAGTGCCCCACCTGACAACCACAGCCTCTTCCAGCAGAAAATGGTCTTCTATTACCCTTGTAAACTTTTGGAAGCCAGCCAGCAGTGGGATTTGTTTAAAATGCTTCAACCAATAAGCAACCTATGTTACAAAAACACTTCTAATGGTTACCTACACTTAAAACAAAAAGCTTTACCTAAGATATGCTATTGCTGAAGAATGCAATTTCTTACTAGGTTTAAAGCCTCCTCTATCCTCTATATTGAAGTAGTAGGACCACATCTGAACAGTATTAAGTTGGATTAAAAGACCAAAATGACACACTGGCCATTTAGATGTTGTTGGGCAAAATTTGAATTCTCTTCTCCCCCAAAAGTCCCTTCCAGAGAAATCCCTGGAATCTAGAAGGTGGTACGACTGGAACGGAGGTCCTAATGGCACGTTGCGTTGTGTCTCACCTGCAGAGGGTGCAGTTTGAGGCAGAGGATGTCCTCGTCGGTGCTGCAGACCTGAGCGTACTCCACCAGGGGGTCCTGGATCTTCCTGGCTACGGACACAGCCTGGCGCAGCAGAGGAGGGTAGTCCCTGAAGTCAGCCTGGAGAGGAGGAGCAGGAGGGAGAGAGAACGCAAGCAGTTGTGGGTAGCTGTAGCCATGTATCCATGTTGTGTTGGTGTCTTTCACACGGACTGTGGGATGTGTACCTGGGACTTTGCACTGTTCATATAAAGCGTGGCCAGTTCGTTGTCCACCAACTCCACTCCCATGGCGGGCAGAGAAGACTCCTGCTCCAACTCGCTGACCGTCCTCTTGATGTCTTCCATGACCATGTGGGCGTCCCTAAACACATACCAGCCATTAACCTCGTTAAGCATCCCAAAGGAAACGTCCAGAAAGAGCGTCTGCGCGAGGCTGGAGAGGCTCACCGGTTCTCCCCGGCCACAGCGACCACGTGGGGCTTCTTGCTGATCAAGAACTTCTTCAGGGTGTCGATGTCCTGGAGCTGAACACAACAGAGAAACGCCTCAGCACATTCACCACAGCAACCAAAGATATGATAAACATAAGAGTTACAAAACAACGTTAGCATCTACATGAGCGAAATGTCCTGGAATAAACAGCACTTAAATGCTTGTTCAACTACATTTTGATTTGAACGGCATTGAGAAAAAGAGGTTGCCTATGATTTAATGTCTAAAAAAACATGGCTCAAAAATTGTAAATTACACATCGTTTCTCGATTGGAGATTGTGTTAGACAGTTGAGTCAGAAAGAGACTCCGGTCAGCAGGTACCGCTACATGATACCAGTAGTGGCAAGAACACGCAAAACTAGAGAAAAATCTGTCAGGAAGGATAAGGAGAGAGCAATGGACTGTGGCCACCACTAGAAAAACCATTCCCTTTTGGGGGTTGTCTCTCTGTTGCCTCCCCGGTGCACTTGTTTGCACCAAACAGGCGACATTGATCACAATCGCTTATGCTTCCTAACTGGGCGGATTGATATCCCTAAAGTTGAACCGACTTGGTGTAATACTGTGATGTTCCCTTCGTTTTATGGGGCATTGTGGTTTGATGGCAAGAAGCGAGGGAGCGTTGCCACCGTCAGGTTGGTACCTTTTTGTCCCTCTCGTCTTCCCGCCACGCGTTCCGCCTCTTGAGGAAGTAAGGGAGCCGGAGGAAGTCCACCACTTCTCCCTCGCCATTGATCAGAGAGCAGAACACTGGCGCATCTCTAAGACCACAGAACAGCAATGCCAGGTGAGGATGGACTTCATTCCACACACACGGTAAAATACACCCCTGCTTGACCAAACACCGCACCCCCCCACTCGTACCGGCCGTCCGCGAAGGCCACTCCCAGGACACGGATGCCTTTTCCCTGACTTTCATCCATCAGGTCATCGTCCTCCTCCTCCACCTGCTGGTCCGGTCTGTAGGGAGCCACCTTCAGCCAGTTATAGAGCCTCCTGCAACACGACTGGATGCAGGACAACGAGGTCAATACACACACTGCTCTACCTACAGCCGGTTAAAAGGCTCCCCGGAACACAGCGTAAAAGGTCAACATGAAGTGGAACTGCAACAAAAAGGTACACAGTCGATTGAAACCGACATTTATACACATAACCGGCTGGAAGGGTGACTTTAATCAATCGGATTGGACATTATAATTAAACTGTGTTTTGGGGACTCCTGCGAATTGTCAAAGATATTACCAAAACAGTCTGGACATAGTAAGATGGGTTGTCAGTCATCTACCTTGACAATGTTCTCCTTGGCCTCGGCGATCAGTTTGTTCTTCAGTTCCTTGGCCATCTGAGGGTAGAGGAACTGGGTGAGGGAACGCTCAATGGCCAGGGTCCTCTGCCTGTTCCACTCCTGGACCTGGTGGCTGAACTCGTCTCGATAGTAGAACTGCTTGATCTCATCGAAGTACGTCTGGTCCCCTGCCAGCCTGAGTTAGGGATGGACAATGAGAACAACAGAGAAACAAACACACAAGTTCTGGACTATTCTCATAGCTGAAGTCCAAACCCCCCAAAACACCCAACTGACCACTTGCGTAGTCCACACCCAGGACACTCATATGCAGCTAGAGTATTTGAATTGTTTTGTTTCCCGCTTTGAAACTTTTGAACTTTGAAAAACTAAAAGGCACCATATTAGTTTAATAAATGATTATGACACAGGTCATCCTCCAGGAGGTCAACCTTCATCCCATTTGACTTATTTACTGTCTTTCTGCTTACCCTTTGACCCCAAGGAGGTCAATGCAGATGTCGATGGCGAGAAGTCCCTCATCCTCAGCCTGAAACATCTTTAAGAACTGATCTCCATTCAGCTCCTTCACAGCCTTGTTTTTCAGGTACTTGAATGAGTAGGCGTAGTGTGCCTCATCTACGTCCTGTAACAAACAGCGGTCAGGTTAACGCCAAGAGGCTGAACGGGAGGATAAGACTATCATCACCTTGTACAATAGTACTGCAGAGTAACATTACTGCTTCTAAACAAGTAGAAATGACATGGGTCATATGAGTGGAGTGTCTTGGTACCTTCTTTCCCTTCTTGGTGGGTTTGATGTTAATCTTGGCTCTCTCCTGGAAGGTCTGTCTGAGGACGTGTCTGACCAAAGGCTCCCTGGCAATCTGCATGGCCACCATGTAACGGGTCCCCTCCAACACGGCCTCCGGACCGTTGAACTGACTGGACACAGATCGCAGAATAATTCTCTGTCATTTCATTCATCTCTCCAGGTTTACTGTTTTCGCAATACACACAAAAAGTCAAAGACAAACGATCAGAGGGAAAACAGGGTGACTGTGTGTCTGTCGGGGGGGGTTACCTGCAGACGTAGTCTTTGGCCAACTCTACCGGCTCAGCAGGGAACTGCTCTGTCTCATGACGCTGGTAGCTGTCTCTCAGATTCTCCCCAAACTGCTCAGGAGTCAGACCAAACTTCTTAGCCAGACCATCTGAGAGAGGGGGACAGAGAACCAGAGAGCGCACATGCCCAATAGGCTGTTAGCAAGTAGTACCTCACCATAGATCAGGACTTTAACCAATGCGCCTTGAATCTTATGTCCTCACTCGTATTTTAACAATCCATCCCAGATTAAGAATGCCACCATATTAGAGGTGACTCACCAAGGCCTGCGTTCTGACAGATGCTATACATGTCTCTCCGAGACGCCAGCTTCAGCTCCGGTCCCTTCTGCTCTTCCTCGTCCTCCACCTCTTCCTCCACCTCTTCCTCCTCACCTAACGAGACAGGAAAGAGACAAGTTGTCAAAGTGTGGACTGAAGAATTCCCCAAAAACATCTTACTGGAAAAAGAAACTCTCGACATTAAAAAGACGTGGCGTCGTCCTACCGTCCTCGTTGACCTCCTTGATCTTCTTCAGCTTCTTCTTCCTGCTGGCGGCCTTGGCGGCGTTCTGCATCTTGGGGATGTCGCGGCCGTAGTAAAGCAGGAAGTGGCTGTACACGTCACTCAGCTCATCTATGGACTGGACGTCTTTTAGTCTGAAGGAGACCGGAGGGAAGACGATGAGCTAGGGCTTTTATAATGACACTAATTCTTGGAGGACAATTTTGGCGAACGAAGATAAACTAGAGGAACGTGGATAACTGGATCCAGTTTTTTCTGTGAAGACATGCTTCTTTAATGCTCCAGTAGAAAGTCAAACCATAACGATGATTCTTTGCTGACAAAGAAAATGCATAGATTCCTAAACTTGCAAAGATCTTGGGCTGTATCTCCGCTGACCCACCCACCTCTCCATATCAGCGGTGTCCAAGGGTCTCACCCCGTCGGCTAGGGGTTTGTCCGGGTCGGCAGAGATCTGTTCATACTGGTACGACTGCATCCTCCGGAACAGACGCGTCAGATTCTGCTTCCTGCTCTTCAGCTGGCACCACTGGGTCCGAGCGATCAGGAGTCGAGGGAGACAGGAAGTTAATTCATTGGAGAAAGGACCAGAGACCAAGACAAAAGATAGACACCTGACAGATCAGGCAGTGGAAGCCTGAGGAGCAAGACGATAATGGGCTTCAAACCTACAGGTTCTGCCCAGATTTTGTGTTCTTTCTGGATTGCAGTTCAGCAGACTGTAGGATGTAAAAGAAGGGCCGGTGGTGTGCAAAGCAAGTGAGGGTAGAGGGCCAACCAACAATGTCAAAGGTCGTCCCTTACCTTCTCGTCCCACTGCCAGACTTTCCACAGGTCGTTGATGTTGAGCTCCGGTTCCACGTACTCCTTGCGGTAAAACGCAATAAACGGGACCTGAAGAGAACAATAAAGACCAAGGTGAATATGACGGACAATCTCCGAGCTGTAGCCACAAAACACACAAACACTGCTGTGTACCTCAAAGTGCTGGTTCCTCATGAAGTTCAGAGCCTCCTTGATCTTGGCGATGGTGCTGGGGCCCTTTCTGCTGAAGTTAGTGGTGGTGCCTCGGTCCAGGTAGTCCGTGCTCTCCTGAGATCGGACAGGTGGTTATGGATATGAAGAGGACGTCCAGCGGCACTGTATGTATGCTCAACTAAGCATAAAAGTGACTTAAAACCTACTGAGAAGATCTATATTTAACAGCATCCCTTTCCAAACTGAAACAGAGGACCGGGACACGGCATGTATTAATTATTGTCTACCTGCTTCAATTATGCAATAAATCTGTGACCCGGGCGGGATCATTTCTTTCAAAGAGATGCTTGTGGGATGTGGACGAGCGCTAGGTGAGGTATATTGACAGGCTGGAGCCGCTGACCTGCATGGAGATGGTGGGGGTGGAGAAGGCGTTCCTGTAGATCCACTCGGCCTCTTCCTCCAACTCAACGTCTTCGGCAGGCTTCACGGGGATGGCGCGCAGCTGCGGGACGATGCGCGGAGAAGAGAGAAACACGCCTTTGTTGAGGCGGCGCACAAATATGTATAAGGACACCTGGGTGGAACGGACAAACACACGTCCTACCTGGAACCTCTCGGGCATGTCCGTGGAGCGGATCTCGTTGTCCTGGTCCGTCATGTGACTGCTCTCCAGCTCGCTGGGCTCGTAGATTTCGAAGATGCTCTTCCTGCCCACCCTTCTCTTGGTCTGCTTCTTGGGCCGGTCCCAGCCCTCTTCGTCCTGGTCCTCCTCCTCTTCCTCCCCCTGGTCGTACACACCTTCGGCGTCGAAGTCCGCAAAGTCAAAGTCGCCACCGAAGATCTCCTGGGCCTCCTGGAGAGCCCTGTAAGACGGGGAGGAGGAGAGTGGGATGTACAGTGGCTTTTGAAAGTATTTCCCACCCGTTCACCATCCTCACATTCTGGTTGTGTTGCAGAGTAATTATGTTTTAAATTGCAATCTATCTACACACAATCACTCGTGTGATTTTTAGAAATGCAATCTTTGGATTAAAATGACAATGTAGAAGTACTAAAACTCATCATTCAGTACATTGTAAAAGCGCCTTTTACAGCGATAACAACATGAAATATTCTTAGGTATGCATCCATGTTTGCGGTTTTCAACAGTTTAACCCATATAACTCCCTTCCCGGTAGTCTCAAGCCGTCAGATTGGATGGGGAGCATTTGTAAACTACATTTCTCAGCTCTGCAGAGATATTCAATTGGGTTCCAGATTTCCTTGGGCCACTCAAAAACATTCAAGCCACTCCAGCATTGTCTTGGCTGTGTGCTTCAGGTCAGTGTCATGATGAACCTCTGTCCTAGTCTGAGGTGCAGTGCTCTTTGGATCAGATCAACCCTAACCCTAATCTACAAAGAACACCATCTTGCTTAGTTCATCCTAACCATTTTCCATATTGGTTCCTAAATTAAGAAATGACAGGTAAAGTCACGGAGCCACTCAGCCAGTGTCAGACAGACACAGGGTAGTAGCCACCATTTGCCTTCTCTCCACCATCTTCATGTGGAAATCTGTACTGCATTTTCCTGACATGATTTAGCTTTGGCATTATGGGGCACAGCGTGTAGACATATGGCAGATTATTATTACAATTTTTTGTTTAAATACTTAAAATATATTCGGTCCATAACACAGCAAAATGCGGAGATCAAGAGGGGTCGGAAAACTTTCCGAACATGCATCTTAATCAGATGACTGGGGAGATGTTTTATAAAACCCATGTTTGTCATTAAAGTACATAATTACAGCTGCTGTGAACTGGTAGCATTTCAAAAGACAATGTTAGTTACGCATTTTGTAGGAATGGATGCAGGAAGAGTTTTGTCTGCGTGTACTCACGCATCAGTGTATCCTGAGAACTTCTTGCCTCTCTTCTTTGTGATAGGCTGGCCATCGTCATCAACGATAAAATCGTCGATATCTGAGGAATAGATCAACAGAACATTAAGCCAGGCACTGCCCGTAGTGCGTTTCTGTTTTCCAGCTCAGAATGTCTCCAAGACTCCCAGGTGTGAAATGATCATCATCGTCACAAGTACCCGACTCCTCGTCTCCTTCCTCTTCCTCCTCTTCTTCTTGGCGTTCCCCATGGCGACGGAGGGGCGGGTCGATCGTTTCACCCTCCTCCAGGTCCCCGTCTCCGTCATCGTCTCCTCCATGGAAAATCTCGTCGGCTATCTGGTCCTTCTCGTCATCTTCATCGTCGTCATCGTCCATCGTCTTTACGCGTTCATACTTCTTCTTCTGTGAGGGTAACAGAGGGAGGGGGAGAGAGAGGTCTGTGACATCCTATCCCAACTCACAGTGTCATTACCAGTCAATCACCGTGGCTCTTTTAAAACAAAAAGCATCTCAGGATCCGAGTGCTGGGGTGCGTTCATTGCACAAAACAGGCAATAGGAAAAACCCTCTGGGACAAAAGCGATAGGCAGCCCCCGTTCTGATTGGTGGATTAAGTGCACCTATGGCAGAAGACCATACTGACAGTCATCAAACCGTCAGAGATGGACTGGACATAACCCAAGATAGGCACGCCTAAACAACAGAACACACAAAAGACCAGTCGTGTCTGCTCACCCTCCTTTTGACTTTGACACCCAGGTTCTCCTCAAGAAGGTCCAGATCATCATCATCCAGGTAGTCGTCGTAATCTGGAGAATGGAATTAGAAAAGGACATGCAGACCCAATGAGAAGCAGAGAAAAGGTGGGAAAGAGGAGGCCAAGATGCATTTAATTCATCAATAGGACAAGACTTTAAACCCAAAGTACAAGGGAGGTGATGCATTAACAAGGCCCTAATAACCTCAGCCGTTTTTACATCGTGAATAGCAGTGTTTGTTGGTACTGCAAATTGGGGAATTCAACACCAAGTGAACTTAAGTTCTTCTATGTTAGACCTCATTCCTCACATTTAGTGTAAAAGTATCATCCAGACATCTTTTGTGGTCAAAGCTCCATTTCTGAGATTTATAAAAATTTCTAGTTGTGTGCACCAGCCATTTACTGCAGTGGGCGGACACACCCTAAAATATGTTCTAAACAGTCTCCAAATAAAGATTAGATGCTTTTTAGCCTTTTTAATGTGCTGCAAACATCACCAGCTGTGCATTGGAACGAACTAGCTACTTCAGCTGTGGCCATTCAGTGCTGCTCCCTTCACACTGGCTGCATGGCTACACATACTGGAGTTAGGGCTGCAACTAACCATGTAGATCATCGATTCATTTGTCAATAAATACATCAATTCATCGATTAACCGTATAGAAACATTTACACACATTTTAGAATTCAATTCAAGTACTTTATTTAAAATAAATTAGCGTTTTCACTGTTCTTCTTGTCCTGTTACAGTATTCAGTAGTTATGAAAGAAAAGTGTAAAAACGAAATAATATCATTTTAAAGACTGTTGAAAATGTTGGAAACTACCTCATTAGTTAGTTGAGAAACGTGACAGATTTTAAACATGAATGCAAATTGCAATGCATTTCCATTCCTCAACGTTTTCTACTGCATGGCAAATTTGCAACATACATTTTTTGTAAAATTCTTTGTAAAGTGGTCAAATACCATTCATTGTTTTGGCAGGGTTGCCATGTCCACTTATTATAAGAGACTTCAAGATTTTTTTTTTCTTCCTGGAAGTTGCAAGTTTACATAAAAGCTGTAATGCCCACATCTACTGTTTGGGCTTAGGCAAATTTTGACAGCCTTTGATGCTTGTTTCTCTTGCGATGTCTGGCAACATTTGTTTATGGACGTACGAGACTCCCCTCCGACGCAGATTCACCCATTTCAGTCTCCGCAATCTTTAAAATAATTTTAGCTGGGTCTCTTGTAGAACCGACAATTACATCAGATGCCAACTATTTTGATTATTGATGTCATCCATTTTTATCGATTAGTTGTTGCATCCCTTATCGAATTACAGATATAACGATAGAAAGTGACATATTGGAGTTTTATATGCATTTAAACAGCGCTTGGGAAGATGCCTCAACAAGAAAGCTTGTCTAACATTAAAAATCAAAATATTCAGAAAATGGAAAACCTGCTCAACTTCCAAATAGTTACAGGTGTCCAAACTCACTGCGTTTCTTCCTCCTGTGTCGAACTTCATCCTCTGAGTCGCTGCCAGTGCCTGATCTGCCACTTTTCTTTTCTTCTTCATCCTCATCTTCATCCACATCATCGTCAATGAGCCCCTTCAGATTTCCATGCTCATCCTGGTCTTCTGTGTTTAAGTCTTCATCCTCTTCCTCTGTTAGGGAGGAGAAAGGTGTTAAACATAAACACACTAACCCCAATGAAGACCAGAACTGCACATGTGGAAGATAAATTGTGCGCCAAACCAATGATGACAGCTGCAAACAACTTGTCAAGCTCACCATCATCCATAAACGCCTGAGGCTTTTTAGGCTTCTGTTCCTGTTTCTCCTCAAACTCCTCCTCTGACTCATCAGCCTCGCTGTCGATGAAGTCAGACATGTCTGCAAGGCCTGCACAGACATTCACACACGCACAAACATGTTACCAACGTAGAGGAGCTTTCAGGGAAACGTGCACACAACTGGCGTCGGGTATGACTGGTACTGAACAGTAAAAGCTACAAAAAGGCGACTAGCATGTGTAGCACGGAATACTTAGTAACAACGTTGAAACATGGCAATCGGGATGAGATACTAGTAGAACAAACCGAGTAAACATTTTCTGGAACATAATGTTTCCCGAGATGATTGACAGAAGACGAAGAAAAAAACGGCGAACAAAACCCCACTTTGTTGCTAGCGTTGGGTACATATAGCTAATGGCACAGGCGGTTTCGCGAAGATGCTTGAATTTTTAACTGACTGAAAAGACAAAGCTTTCCAACTACTTGTATTTCCTTCTTGTATACTTTGCCACATTAGCTAATAATCTAGCTACCGTTCTATTAATTATACAACTATAATAAAGTACCAGTTCTAACAACAACCTGCATGAACTAGTTGCTTTCGTTAGCCATGCGGCGATTTTTACTTGTTATATACAGTACCAAGCCAAGTTGATCATATGAACTCTGAATTGTGATCATATGTGCCATTTATTTCAGTCAGCAATCTGGTCTGTTAAATCACGGTAATGAGAAATAACAATAAGGCCCGTGTTGGATAGCTTCAATTCGCAGTAAGATAACTAGCTAGCTAACGATAGCAGCATGTTAGCCAAATAGCCAGGGGGACAACAATCAATTATACCATGGCTATTGTTCCTATGTTTTGGGCTCGGGACTATTTCACAGGTCAACAAACTCTTTTGTTGAAATAACTTACTTCTCCCTGCGACGAAAGGTTACTTAAATCCTTGAAATGTAGAATAGTGTGTTGATATCTTATATTTTTCTTGCAGCTTCTAATAAAAATGGCTGATAACTAGCTCCGTGATGAATTCCGGTGTTGAGGAAACTTCCGACGCGAAACGGCCAATGAACGTCGCTATGTGACGCCGATTTCTGATCACCCTCTCCCTCTGGTGGTTAATATCGGAACGTCAAGTCATGCGACCACCTTATGTACTGATAGAAACATTATTAAATATAACAATGGATTTGCAAGTTTAGGAAAACATATAGTAAAACATCTTGATAACATCTTTAAAATGTTATTAAGTACCATCACGTATTTTATATAGTGTCAAATCTCCGCCGCGAGAACAGGGGGCGCAGTCGCAGATTCTCTCAACGTTCCTACCGTACAATTTCGATGACGTAGCATAAACTAATGTTGATGCGGACTTGCTGAGTTCATTGATAGAGGCTATTGGTAATGGATTTCTATACTGGCCCCTCATACTTTTTATTCAGATATTTTATATTATATTATTTGATTGGTCTATCGCTTGAGACGGAACTGAGCTTTGTGACTTGCGGCTCGGTTGTGAAGCTGTTGAATGTAAAGCATAATGTCAGACTGCATTCTCACGACGTGCGTTACGGCTCTGGTAAGTCAATATACGTTTAACCGTCGGCTAGTAGTGTACAGCTAGCTAGATGTTATTTTTTATTTGAGCTAAGTATTACAGAGAAAATGACATTTTAGACTTGATTACAATGATTAATTTATTTTTCCCTTTCTCCCTCCTCACCTTTTCTGAATTGTGTTCTCTTACAGGTGTTTGGAATAAGTCATTTGGGGTGCTCTGTCTTTCATGACGTGTCACTTAATGTTTGGTATTGTGTTCGTTTGCCAGGTAGTGGGCAGCAGTCTGTGACTGGAGTAACGACAGTAGAGGACAGTAACAGCTACTGGAGTGTACGGGGTACCAGCGAAGCCCTGTGTCACCGAGGGACTCCCATTAAGTGTGGTCAGACCATCCGCCTCACCCACGTCAACACCGGACGTAACCTGCACAGCCATTACTTTTCCTCGCCGTTGTCCTCAAACCAGGTCAGGGGAAACATCCCAAATGACATTACATTCCCTACTGAATTCTCCACCTTTGACCAGGAGCAATATAGTCACTATAGGAAATAGGTTGTCATTTCGGAAAAAAACCTTTGTCAATGCTTGTTGGATCCGTTCCGAACACAGTTATCTGGCCAGTATGACACTGAATGGAGATAGAAGTACTGCAGTCTCGGGCAAAAGGTTTGGGGACTACATACACACAAGACATTGTGGCATAAGTGGCAATTCATGAGCAATTCGGGTATATTGTCTATTACGCAAGGTTATAACAACAGATTGACCACATAGTGCATACAGTCTCTAGTTCTTTTTGACAGACTTTGTCTTTGATTGCTAGCTAACCAGACATACTTTTGTGTGGTAGAATGAATGACTGCAAGTGCATACATGTTCTCCTGCTTGCCCTGTGGTACGTAATCATTGCAACCACCCTAACCAAAAAGCCGGGGTCCACGGGGGGCCAAGCCGTGCATTGCCCCGACTCCAGATGGAAGTTTTCTGTCAGTTTTCTTCCCTTTAAACACAGCAAATGGTATATGAATGAGATATGTCCCCGCATTAATAACACATGCCCCCCTCAGTCATTTCATCCTCGGGCCGGTTTTGGTGTCCAGTTTCAAAACTAAAGTCTCCTGAGCTGAGTGGCAAAAGCTGCATACTAGTTTGCTACTGTTTTTTACTGTGAGCTATTTAGCTTGCTTTGTATTCAATCAGTCAATCGATCAAATGTATTTATAAAGCCATTTTTACAACAGCAGGTGTCACAAAGTGCTTTTACGAAACACCTAAAACCCCATTGAGCACACAACAACAGGGTTGAAACACGGTGGCTAGGAGAACTCCCTATGGGGATTGGATTGTAGGAAGAAACCTAGAGAGGAGCCATGCTCAAAGGGGTGAGCAGACCACTTCCATTTAGGATATTTGCGCAACAGGAATTGCAATACAGGCTGTCATGGGTTAGATTTGTATTTTTCTATGTATGTGGGTTGCCCTGGTCTCTTCGAATTTTTGTATCATGAAAGAAAGAGCATTATACATCAGCAGAACAATATTGCAATATTTATTGAAGCTTACTGTAAGGTTTTGGGATTCTTCAAAGAAATGGTTCGATGAATAAAATAGTGCTGACACAAAATGGCATTTTATAATCCAGTATCTTTACTTTAATTAAACCCAAAGTTGTTGTTCATCTTTGGTTATCCATAACGCACATCCTTACCTGTTCTATTACTATATTTAATGTATTTGGTCATTCATAATACAAACATAAAGGCCTTATCATATGACCTTGTGCTTCAACGTCAGACCCATCTGGGCATTCACTACACGTGCTGAGATTTTCTTTACTCAAATGATATCAGGTAATTGACTGAGTTCATATGTTCCTTTACAGAAACGACCTAGAAGAAATTCGGGTTAACTGCCTCGCTTCAGGGGCAGGACGAGATATCTTTCATTATGTCGTCTTGGGGTGAAAAAAGTACAGTAATAATAGAATTTCATTGAATATTTCACATGGCTGTGAAAAGTGCAGGTTGGCCCTAGTGAGCCCTAGTGGGTTATGTCATATTTTGATATTTGTAATCATTACCCATTTATGCTACAGTAGAAATCCTGGTAAAGCTTTTAGTAACATCTGGAGATGCTCACCACACTTATCTAGTGGCATGTTTTATTTCCACCTGCATATTTACGCTATCTGATGTAAAACCAGGCGTTGTTCTTAGGAAGGCATTCATTTGAAACATAATTTTTCTTTTAAACTTCGGACCTCTGAGGTAGATTTGTCTTTTTGAAGCAACCATACAGTCTGCTTCAGTGCATTTTATATTGCTTTTGCTTGGTTGGAGAAATTAAAGAGCATTTGGCAGAGGAATTCGCAATGCATCTTCTGCTGTATATCGCACGTGTGGTGTTATCTGAAGGAGAAAACAAATGATTTCCTCTAATGTACCAAATATTACGCGATTTCAGGCTTCCATCTTAAATGTTAATGTTTACCAGGTGACCTTATGGTAACACGCACCGTCCGTCTTAATACCAACAAGATAAAAAAAAAATTAAATCCACGGAATTGAACATGGTTGTATGGTTCATGTTCCTGCTCTCCCTCCCCGTCTTGGCCCCCAGGAAGTGAGTGCGTTTGGCGAGGAGGGGGAAGGGGACCACCTGGACGAGTGGACCGTGCAGTGTGGAGGGGTGGTGTGGGAGCGCCAGGAGGCCGTCCGCTTCCAGCACACCTCCACCGACGCCTTGCTGTCGGTCACGGGGGAGCAGTACGGCCGTCCCATCCACGGGCAGAGGGAGGTGCACGCCATGGCGGGCCCCGGCCAGCACAGCCTATGGAGAGCCATGGAGGGCATCTATATGAAGCCTGGCGAGAGTCCGTTGGGCAGCCGGGAATACAGCCATCCTCAGCACACGGAGTTCTGATTCCCAATACCACCACTGGGATGTGAACTGTTACCGGACCCGGCTACGGCGGAGCTACCCTGGCTGACAACTCTCAGTACCGTATTCGCCGCTGCTTTTTCTATTCCTTTCTCCGTCTCTTACTCTCCATCCAGAGTCGAGACCTTCCTTAATCCGCACGGTTGGCTTTGATTTGAATCGAGAGAAGTCAATTCAGGACGGAAACTCAATGGAAATACCAATAAAAAGAAAATATATATGTATATATAGAGGGAGGTGCTCATATATATATATTAAGATTATATTAAGATTACCTTTTTTCAATTATTGATATGAGAGGGCGTTTACTTCCTGAATTGACGGAGTTCCAAGGGGAAGGGGTCCCAACTTTGCCATTTAGGCCCTTCTGGGTCCTCTTTTTGGTTTCCAATCCCTGACTTCTTTGCCTCCTTTCCCCCACATATTTAGATTCAGCATGCCCTCTACAGATCCTGAGTTAACCAGGGGAAATGCTTACCCTCCACCCTAACTGATCCGGGACCAGTGTCTTGAGCGAACATCAACCCAGCCTCTATTTCAGCCATCTCTATTCTTGTCTGCTTACCAATATCTTTGTTTGAGCCATCTTGCTACTGCTTTAATAATGTAGCGTCAGGAAGTATACATGGTATTACGATTGATTTCGCTTTTTTGTAGGGATTTTGGTTTATCAGAGTGGAAAGGACAAACTTTTGAAAACAACCTGTAAACAACCTCGTTTTCTCTACCAGTTAGCGTTTCTTGCTGTGCACCAACGGTGAAATTGAATTAGGATTTGGTTTTTCTTTTTGTTTAGAAAACAGTCACTCCTATGTGCCACAGTAGGTCTTATCTAATCCAGGGGTCACCCGGGAAACGACAGACCTGTCGCCAGCCAACCAGTCTCTCAGTGACATGACAAACCTGCCCTTTGGACCGGTGGAGAATAGACTGTGTTCTTACACTAAGCCCCCCAGGAAGCTGCTACCGGATGCATAGAAGGCCGTCTTCCAACACTACCTAGAATATAGATGGTATAATGGGGAGTCAGATAGCCTAGCGGCTCAAGCATTTCACCAGTAACCGAAAGGTTGTTAGATTCAATCCCAAAGCTGGCACGGTGAGCAATACGCCATTCTGTCCCTCTGACAGACACTATTTATTTATTTCAACTGCCCTGAGGAAGAGTGCCTGTTAAATTATCCCCTCACAAAATTGTAAAAAACCTTTCCCAGCTACTAGAACGAAAAAAATAGTCGTTTTTTATGGTTCTGTATTAAAACAGAGGTGCTACAAGTACAAACCAGGTGTTCTCTGGAATACGACTTGCTGCCTGAGGATGTTTTAAGACAAAAATGAAGGGCAGAAATAGTGCTTTATTTGTACTCTAATATGCATTTGAACAACACTATCCAAGCCGGTTCTAGGCATACGCAACCTAAGCGGTCACTTGGGGCCCCCGACGCTAATGAGTCCCTTGCCCACTAGGGGATCGAGGGCCCCAAAAGGCTAGAGCCAGCATTGACACTACCAAATTGATTCAGTTTAGCATGTATGTATACACGTTATAAATATAGGGCAATGGAAGAGTTCTAGGTAAACTTCACATTTATTTAAAGAAACAACATTTGTTTTTGTAGAATGTGGTAGTATATTCATAGTCAAAGTAACAATTACGGTGCCTATATTACAATACTTTTTATCTCTATATTATTTGTATATACGGTAAAGGAGCGTGTTTTAAAGAAACATTTTGTATCTTAGCAGACTGCCCATTTCCACAGTTGCAACACCCCCTCTTTACAATGAATGGGAGGTTTTTTAAAACTATTTTTGATTTAAGTTTAATTCAGTATTATGTATTTTCCGTTGCAGCTGTCCGTGTCTGCTACAGTATTATCCCTTATGGACAATTCCATTGTCAGCTCAGGGCATGAACCAGAATTTTGCATATTCCCATTGAAAATGAGTGGTGCTTTATCGATTCTGGAATGGAATTTTCTCAAATGACTTTCTAGAACAAACCTGATTGTGCTGGAATTGACCCCAGCCCTGCTGCCGTGTCCAAGGTGTAATCCATTTCTGCCTGTCAATGTTCATACAAAGTGTTCTCTTTTAGCTAACTTGAGTGAGTGTTCATCCCAGCAGCTTTATTTTAAGGAGATTTTTACATGAACACTTGTAATAAATACCTCAAATTAAATGGATGTTTTCCGCAAATTAGTGTTATGTCCTGTCTGTTTGTCAAAGGTCATGTTTGTGGTTGGCATTGTCAAGCAATCAAATGTATTTTATAAATCCCTTTTAACATCACCAGTTGTCATAAAGTGTTGTTAGTACTGTTAGTCAGTGCTGGTAGTACTGAGGTACGGACAGGGACAGTTATGAGCCATTTGGGCCTGGTAGTCCTGAGGTACGGATAAGGACAGCTATGAGCCATTTGGGCCTGGTAGTCCTGAGGTACGGACAGGGACAGCGATGAGCCATTTGGGCCTGGTAGTCCTGAGGTACGGACAGGGAC
>JACXGK010009606.1:0-19627 GCA_016801125.1 Novumbra hubbsi
GGGGGGGGGGGGGGGGGGTTGGTTGGTTTTGTTATACGTCAGTGAGTTTAGCGCAGAGTGGGAACCGCGTCACGCCTTACTTTGGCCACAAAGTAGTCCCACATGCTAAGCTCTGGCGGGATGAACTTCTCCCGGTAGGCCGGTCGCTCCACTGGTACGGGAGGAGGGGTGGCAGGGACCTCCTTTACCGGACGACCAGGAACCAGCATCCTCATGTTAAACCTCCGTCTCAGTCGGTCCACATCCTCTGCCGGGGGAGGTGTCGGCACCGCTGGGAGTGTGAGGGGAGAGAGGGAGTTGGAACACCCTGGCTCCTAGGAGACGTAGCTAGAGGTAAGCACTCAATACAGATGGAAATGGAAATGTTTCCGGACACCGTGGCTTCAGTTGGGACTGGGGCCCACAGAGTTACCTCCGGTTGTTATGGGAAAAGCCCTGGCTTTGGTTAAGAAACTCAGTGTTGACAACACACAGAGAAACACGTAATTCTGCACAAACCTGAACCGTTATCCTGGATGACTATCTCTGGAACCACGGAGACCAAGGAGATGAGATGAGAATGAGAAGAGATGAGAATGAGATGACCAGACCAGAAATGAAACATGAAACAAACACAGTCAGACATTCAGACAGACTATAAAGCCATACATGCGTGTCCTCTGAGACAAACCAAAACCAAATGGTAATGAATTAACGATTGCTTCCTAATAATATTCTAATCATGTGAATAGCAGTGTCACGTTTTGTTTAAATAAAAGCCCAATCGTCTCCATTCCTATAACTGTCCTCCTCCCCTCCTTCCTCCTTCCTCCTCCCTCCTCCCTCCTCCCTGCCCCATTCTTAATTCCCTAACACACTCGCTGAAAACACCCTTGGCCTTCTAGGTAAG
Organism: Novumbra hubbsi; assembly: GCA_016801125.1. Classification (NCBI taxonomy): domain Eukaryota; kingdom Metazoa; phylum Chordata; class Actinopteri; order Esociformes; family Umbridae; genus Novumbra; species Novumbra hubbsi. The sequence continues at coordinate 890 of JACXGK010009606.1, forward strand.
AGGGCTACCCACGGATACAAATATATCAAGTTTAAACGTCTCAGCCCAGTAAATGTACCTGGTTTAGTCCATGTGTCAGGCTCAGAGGACAATGAAGATGATGAGTCCATTCTAGATTTACACGCCGCTCCCACTATGGTGACAGGCAGATGGGGGTGACAACGAAATGAGAAAAACAACACACATACACACCTCCCTCACAAAGCAACCATGCTCAAGTGTGCAGGTTCGGCGGTCCCAGGAACACTTGCAGAACCTGCACACTGAACAAACACAATGGTCCACACGGAGACTGGACGGTAGCAGGACAATGAATTAAGATCACATCACACAAGCACCACACTAGACAGAGATCTGCTTCTGCCTGTTCAGAAAACCATGCTGTTCAAATGAGTAAGACGAGCTTACTGTCTGAGGAACACACAATCGGAAACCCACATCAGCTGCATTTACTGCACAACAATCCAAATCCATCACTGCAAATGGCCACTGCAAATGACCACTGCAAAACCAGCACTCATTGTCATTGCAAGTCTACAACTCACAGCGGTTTGCTGCGGTGTCCCCTGTGTCTATCCCAGTTTGGGGGGTCTGGGGGACTTTTGGACTAGGGGGAGGACCCAGATCAGGCCTGCCCGCCTCAAAATCATCTGGCACCGGAGAGGGGGAGAAGGAAAGCAAGTCTAATATGTCTAATATGCTTATGGGTTAGGTTTGTGCATATTTAAGGTAAATATAGACCAATTTAGACATGAAAGTTTATTAAGTTTTATTACTATATAATAATAGTAATAAAAATGTGTGTTGATGTATGTTAACCAATGTATGTTTATCCTTCCACAGTCTTTTTTTCTGTTTCAAGCCTGTTCGTGACAGTTGTTAAACACAGACTAGGCATATTATGCCCCTGAACGTTTGAAATGATCAGGCAGAAACCAGATCCATTCTCTTGCCCTTCAACAGGCTTAAAAGCCTTGAATAAGGTAAAGGATAAGCGTGCTATTTCGGAGCCTGGACACAATTTACAGACAGCATATATTGTTATATCGTTCGCCCGGTACACTTCCATTTTAGCCCAGAGAAACCACGGCAAGACCATTCGAAAACACTCAAAACTGAAATAGTTGAGGAAAAACATCTCGACATACTAGGATGGCGATAGGTAACCCATAAACACACCCCAGGTTCAGAAACAGCAAACGTATTCTTTAACCTTGTCGTCAGTTCCAGTATGATGGATAAGAGCTTCTCCTCTGGTACGTCCAATCCAATAAACTGGATTTGCTCCAGCTGTTACCGGTGCCTTCAGTCACCGTTGTGTGTCTGATTCTTTATGGCCGTTATAGAACGGCCAGAGGTTAGAGGGGGTCAAGGGGAGATACAAGGAGGTGGGGCAGAGAGAAAAGGGAAGGAGAGGTCCCCTAAGTCTACCTGGGGCGATCTCAACGTTTCGCTTGGGTTTGATTACGATCTTCGCCCCGCCCCCAAACACGGCCGCCCACATCTTGTTGCCCAGGGGATGAGCGGCGAGGCGGAAGAGCTCGTTGCTGGCGTGAGTGCCGAGGCCGTGGATGAGCAGGGACAGGTAGACGGCCACCACCGCCTCGCACAGCAACACGCTGAGCCTGGGTTGGTCCTCACCCTGGGCGGACTGCACCAGAGCTATCAGAGAGGACACACCTGGGGAACGGGGGGGGGGAGAGAAGGGAAGAAGACGAACACACAAGAAGATGGGGCGGTGAGAGGGGAAAGCGGAATAGACTTGAACAGGGGTCTCACACCCTGGTCCTGGAGAGCTACTGTCCTGAGGTGAAAACAACCAGGACAGGGGCTCTCCAGGACCAGGGTTGGAGACCCCTGGACTAGATAGACTAATGTAATAAATGATTTAAATATTGCAGCACACAGTCCTGATTCAGAAATGACGAGGGCTCGTAGAACACACAGGAGAATTGGACAGTTGTAATAATATTCTTATTCCATAATTCCCACTCATGTTTTGCTCAACCACATTAGACTGGTGCTGTAATAAGATTCCACTACATATTAACAGAGGAGAGATGGTGTGACACATCCATCAATTCACTCATCCTCTCTCATTCTAATGTCTTCACAACAGGCAGGAGAGATCCTATTACTGAGTACCATCTGTCCATTCTCTTTCTGCCTCACTCTCTCACCCCACCCACCCATCTCACCAACCCCCTCTCACTCGCTCTTTCCACCTGCCAAGATCTCCCCACCTACACCCTCTCTCTCTACACATAACCCTCCCCCTCTCTCTCCAGATAACCCTCCAACTCTCTCTCCACATAACCCTCTATCTCTCTCTCCACATAACCCTCTCTCTCTCTCCACATAACCCTCTCTCTCTCTCTCTCTCTCCACATAACCCTCCCTCTCTCTCTCCCCACATAACCCTCTCTCTACCCACATAACCCTCTATCTCTCTCCACATAACCCTCTATCTCTCTCCACATAACCCTCTCTATCTCTCTCTCTCCACATAACCCTCTCTTGCTTTCCACAACCTTCTCTCTCTCTCTACACAACCCTCAAGTAGTACATTCAGCTGTCTGGTCAAACAATGCTTACAAAGACATGCATGTGCAGTAACTTAGAGAGCAGGGAACTGAGTCAACAGGTAAGGTAGTGTGTGTGTCTAGTGTGTGTGTCTAGTGTGTGTGTCTGGTGTGTGTGTACCTGGCCACTGTGCCGGGGCAGAGGTGGGTGTTGCGTGCTCTTCAATGCTCTCGGTGCGTAGTCGTCTCCTCTCACTCAGCAGGAGACCCTGGTACACCATCCCTGTGAACTGATTGGCCTCTGCCTGGCTGCTGCAAGGCACCATGGGACAGGGCAAAGGTCAGGATCAGCATTTGAAAATAATGACGCAAATAATCACTGTAATATCAATTATATCTAAATGCTGATGTAATAAAGTCCCTTGTAATATTAATACTTTATACATTTTTGATGTTAATAACAACCTGTAATGTTAATCATATATTGATTTATTGATGACCAAACATTTTATACATATATATATAAATATATATATTATATAGTTCAATTCAAATTCAATGTGTGTGTGTGTGTGTGTGTGTGTACCTGTAGCTGTGGCTGTCACACAGCGCTTGGTAGATGCAGGCAGACAGAGAGGCAGCCAAGGTGTGTATCAGGTTAACCTGGAGTGGACAAACACACATCATTTAAACCAATCTCACTTGTGGCATCACAAACCAACAGAATTTCTGCTGGCAATGTTTCCGTTTTGAAAAGAGAAGAAAGGTTCAAGAGTCACAGTTGAACCTGTGACTATATCTGCAAAGTAACAAGCGGCCTACACAGCACCCAAAACAACACACCTCTTACTCTCCTGTGGTCTGAAGCCTTGTCGCGGTCCGTGTCTCTCTCTCTGTGGCCTAGAGGATGACTAATGTCTGCATGTCGACCATTGCGTGGATGACTAATGTCTGCATGTCGACCATCATTCCAAGTCAAATAATTCCATGCTAAGTATTCCTAAACCTCACTCACATTAAGCGTGTCCTATTAATAGAGTCCCAGTAAGCACCATCTGCTGCCAACTGAAAAGAAATGTTGTCCATGGCTTTGATTACATAGCCGGTATTCTACCTCAGTCTCCCTGAGGGAGAGATGAGCACTTTCACAGACGGTCCAACACTAACAGGGAATGCAAACATAAGTGCGTTTTCTTAATTAGAATGAAATCTCATGTCGCATGCAGCACTTTGTGCAGTATAGTACTGTATTATTTTATGAAAGTCATGTTTATTTCGAACCCCAAAAGCAAACAAACAGCAAACAAACACACACAGCCAGTCAGTACCCTGTCGTCCATGAGTTCAGGGTGTGGCGGGACCTCCATCTGGTTGGTGGTGAGGAGGATGTCGTGGATGTGGTTACTGAGGTGGAGGACAGGGTTCGAGATGACGGTCTTGGTGGCAGCGATGCTGGCTGAGAGGAGGGGCAGTGTGGTGGGGAGGGGGAGGGGGGATTGGAGCTGTTTCACGGACGTCTCCTGCAGGAGAACAGGAGAGTTAGGCCAGGTCAGAATAGAACACAATAGTGATACACGATAGAGATATAAACAGTGTGTGTGTGTGTGTGTGTGTGTCTGCGCCTGAATGTGCACACGGACTTCAGCTCAAGTTATCTTAAGCGTTGGGTTTAGGTTACGATTGTGGGTAGGATCGGAATTCGGGTTAGGAATTGTCGGTGAGGAGGGGGACCTCCGCATTATGTCTGACGCTAGGAATAAATGTTATGTTACCGGGGGGGGGTCATGAAACGTACCTGCTGGCTCTCCTGAAGCAGGAAGATTAGCTCCATGCGTACCGAGGTCACCCCGCCTCCCTTGGCCCCGTGCAGGCTGCAGTAGGACAGGAAGACCCGGAGGAGGGCCTGGTTCTTCCTCAGCCACGCCTTCCTCCGCTCGGCATGAAGCTGCTTGGCCGCGAGGCGCCGTCGCTCCAGCTGGTGCCGCTCGTACGCCCGGGCCTCCGTGCCGCCGCTAACCTCCAGGGACTCCTCCAACACGTCCTCCCCTCCGTCGCCCCCCCGCTCCACCTCCCGGCTGTCCTCCTTCCCGGCAAGCTGGAGGAACGGGGAGGAAAGGGGGAGGGTTTTTGTGCGGTTAAGAGTTCCATTTTTTACACAAGGAGGCTGAAATTCTAAAGACGCGGACGTCAGAGTGTTCGGGTGGGCTGGAAACTTCATTTTGTCAAATCTGGTCTGAATACACTGATGACTTAGGATGGTTCAATTTCAACAGCCACAGAGGCTCAAGATAATAAATGATTCTCTAACTCAAGACAGTCCCGGAGCTCCAGGCTCTTCCTGGCATCCCAAGGACTCCCACAGCCCCATGAGTGTCCCAGGGTTAGGCTTGGGGTTGGGTCTAGGCTTGGGGTTGGGGGGGAGGGTACCTTGTAGTTGCAGATCCGGTGCATGGCCCCAATCTCCTTCTCCAACCAGCTGTACAGCTGGAAGCGCAGTTTCCCCCCGTCCACCTCGTATCCCGTAGCGAGCGTACGCAGCTCCGTCATCAGAATCTTCAGGCACGCTCGGAACTTCAGCTGCTCAGCGATCACGTCCACCTCAGACTCGCCCTGGGGGGCAGAGGCCCGGAGGAATGATCAGAACCGCTCCAACAATCAGACTCGTCCTGAAAACTATTGACCGTATCGAAGCCATATTGGCGACGGGAAACGGCGACGAGGAGGCCAGTCCTACCGGAGAGTCCTCTCTCTGCAGCCCACCGTCCTCACTGGCCTCTACCTCCGCCTTCTTCATCGTCAGACCGTTGTCGTCGTCATCATCATCATCTTCGTTTTTATTTTCTCCCCAGTCCAACTGCAGTCCGTCGTCCTCCACTTTGACCAGAGGCTGGCTCCAGTCCAGGTTGGCGGAATTGTCGGCTGTACCCCAAACGGGGGTGTCCTTAACTGGGGCAGGAGAGGCCCAGTCCAGGCCCCCGTGGTCCCCGTTCTCCAGGCTGGAGCTAACATTAGCCACGGACGAGCCATTACTCAGGGATGAGGGGACCGACTTCTTGGTGACCTTGGGGATCTTTGAGAGCACCTCCAGGGCTAGCACTGGACAGCCCACCTATATTAGGAAATAGCAACCACACCTTTTACATAACATGTACTAAATAGCACATACAACATAAACGACATAAGTCATATTACATGAATAAAACACAGTCCAAATGAAAGACCTTGAAATGGGCGTTGGCCGTGGTGAAGAAGAGCTTGCGTTCGATGAGGTTGATCTCGTCCACGCTGCTCTTCTCCGCGGTGAGGCCCATCGACGACGTCACGGCGACCCCGGGGGACGCGTAGTGACGGCGGATGATTAGGGGGTGTGTCCTCAGGTAATTATAGAAACTAAACACCACCGGGTTACAGGACTTCACCATCACATCTGGGGGAGGGGAGGGACGGAGGAAGACAGAGGTCAGCCTGGGAACCGTAACGTCTCGTCCCCAGGCGTCAGGCGATGCTCGGCTCTCCCACCAATCCGCTCCCTCACCGGGGTGGTCATCGTCCTCCTTGGGGATGCGCTCCAGCAGAGTGTCCAGGGCCTTGGTGTAGTCCTTCATGATCCAGAAGGCAATGCTGCGCAGGAACGGGTCGGGGTGCAGTTTGGTACACTGATAGTCCGAACCGTCCTTCTTGCACCCCAAGACCTTCTCGTGGAGAATGGCTTGGCAGGTGGAACTGCTCTCAAAGTCGGCCTCATACAGCCGGGCTATAACCATGGCTAACTGGATGTCCTCCATCTTTTCCAAGCAAACCTACCAATGACATGACTAAAAGTTAAAGCTAGAAAGAGAATTAAAGCTAGAAGGAGATGAAGGAAAACGGAAAGTCTGAGGAAGAGTTCAAGACAGGACAGAAAGTGAAAGGTAGAGAATGATGGTGATGTAAGGAATACAGTCAGGCCTAACTATCAGATTTTGGCTATAGGAGGAGATACAATCAAGGCTCAAGGTTAACACTCGTAGCTTAAACAGACTAACACGATGAATGCGTTCAATCGTTCCGATTGACAGTATGGTGAAAAATCCCTAAAGAACCAAAACCCCTGGGGGAACTGGAACTATTCCCAGCCGGGACTCCGAAAGACTCAGGGGACCACAGACTTACTAGCAAAATGCCCTTTGGGGTGTAAATCACGGGTGCTCTGAGAAAACCAACATACAGGCAATACAGTAACTGAAAAAGGTTGAGAACCCCTGAATTAGACAGTCAGACTTGAAGTAGAAATCCATTGTACTGCCAGGCTGTGTCCTGTTATCAGCTTGTTGAGGCTGAGTCATGTTGCAAGGTAAACTGACTCCATCCTTTACACAGCTAACCAGCCCTGCAGCTGCGTCTGTCAGGTTTAGACTAGAGCCTAGACACACACACACGCGGCCTCTACGTCACTGACACACCTCCTAGTCATCTTCCATAAACATTCATCTGCCCTAGGTTTCCATGACGAGCACCATGACGTCATCACAACAGACAATACAGGTGCTGCTGATTGTGAGTCTAAATAAGGAACAGACTGTTTTTATTTGTGTGTGTGGTGTGTGGTGTGTGTGTGTGTCTGTGTGGTGTGTGTCTGTGTGTGTCTGTGTGTGTCTGTGTGTGTCTGTGCGTGTCCGTGTGTGTCCATGTGTGGTGTGTGCACAAACCTCAATGGCATCTTTCAGGGAACCAGCCAACAGGAAGAAGGCTGCAGACTGTTCAAAGCGCTGTTTCCCCAGCAGAGAGAAAGCATTTTTCAAGGCAGCTTTACGCCAGCGGTCCTCACTAAAGTTATTTTTAAAGAACACGGTCATCTTGTCATCGTGTTGAGATCTAGAGGAGAGGAGGGAAAGCGGTGGGGAGAAGACATTTTTATTTGATAAAACAAGGATCGAGGTATTGGCTTGGGAACATCAGGAGACATGGAGAGGTGGAGTCGCCAGCATCCAGTCATTATGTCCTGAAACCTTTACCAGACTGGTAATGCTGAAGCTATGCGGACCCCCAAGCCACACAAATAGACTTAGGGGTCTGTTAGCCGTGTTACCTGAAGAGGCCCCAGAGAACAGCCTTCTTCTTCATTGCCAGGTAGAACAGAGCTGCATCTAAAGGATCGTTGTTCCTCTGGAAGGCTGCTTTACCCACCTAGACATAGACCACTCCATCAATAAATCAATAAAACAAATGTACAAATCCATTAATAAATCAATCAAATGAATTAGCCTAAAAAAAATCTATGAAGTAGTCGACTAAAATAACAGATCAGCTAATCAATTCCTTAACCTCAATTACCTAACACGTAACCCTAATCTTAACCTTCCCATAACAACCATGCCTAACCCACACGCTGGCTCAGATTGAAACGTTTGCCCTATGTCTAACGTAATAGAACATGGACAGGAAGAAACACCCCATTAGTCAACATCCTTCTGATGTTTTTGTCCCTGTTACACAGTGAAGTCAGAAACACCGACACAGGCCAACCACACCCACCCACCCACCTTCTCCACCATCTTGCGCAGGGTGTTGATGTTGCGTATCCACCAGCCCACCCCCACAGCCCGTAGCTCGGACCACTGAGGGTCTCCCCTCTGCATGGCCGGGATCATGTTCAACATCTCCTCCTCGGCCTCCGAGTGGAAGGCCCACGCAAAGTGGCATGTAGACAGACCTGGCAAGGTGAGGGGTCTTTAAAACATTGATTTCATTTTAGCAGTAATGTTTCGACCTGTGGAGGGTGTGTGTGTGTGTCATACCTTGATGCAGCAGCTGCATACGGTACAGTGGGGGTAGAGACGTAAGGAGGCAGGTGTGCAGACGCATGGCTAACAGATACCTCAAGCCACACTCATCCAGAGCCTCGCCACCTGGACACCAGTACAAACATGGGAAGGTTGGTTCGGCCCATCGGGAAAACCACTACATTCTGGTGAACTCGCCTAACTTCCCAGTCAGGTGGAGGTGTTTAAGGGATATAGAGGCACACTCCCTTTCCCTCTCAATGGCTCTTTCCTTCCCTGTCTTCTTCCCTCTCTCCTTAGCTCTTTCCTTTCCTGTCTCCTTCCCTCTCTCCTCAGCTCTTTCCTTCCCTGTCTCCTTACCTCTCTCTTTAGCTCTCTCCTTAGTACATTTTTTTGGTATGGTAGTTCAATGAGATTCTGTGTCCTTCAACCTGTTTATCCTATGTTTCTCACTTGTTTATGATGATTTCCTACTCCCTCTCTCTCTCTCTCTCTCTCTCTCTCTACCTATATCCCTTTCCATCTCCCTTACTCTCTCCCTCCCTCCATCTATGCCTCTCTCGCCCACAGCTTACTTAACAGAGGAACAACCTGCTACAGTCTCTCCCTGTTGCGTCCGGCGTAAAGACTAAATAACGAAAGCCCGATACTGGACATGAAACGCAATCAATGCGTGTCTTCATATCGGCCGTTAGGAACATCACATCCAATCAGGGAACTGCTGATTAGTGCGCGTGTTTATATCAAACATTAAGAACATCACATCCAATCAGGAAACAACACCGATAAGACGTGTGATAACAGAAACAAAGCCCAAGTCCCCCCGCCAACCACCCCCCCCCCCCCTCGGGACTGACCTGTGTACTGTTTGTCCGTGGAGCTGCTGACCTCTGCACTGGTGGTAGCCACGGTATCAGCCAGAGCCACCAGGAACATCTGCTCCAGGCGGGTCAGACCGGGAAGACTGGAATGCATCAGCTGGCTAGATAACACCTGGAGGGAGGAAGGAGGAGCGATCAGACACGTCACCGGGCGGGTGAATCCAGATGATTAGACAGATCCAAACAGGCCGTGAGTAACAACCTCTTATTCTTGTTGAGGCTCATCACCGTTTCATCACTGTTTCTCACGCGTGTGAGCTATGTGTTTCAGATGTTTCAGGTGAACTACCTGGGCATGTTCTGGTCCGAAGTAGGTGGCACCATACTGAGACAGATTGATTACTCGGGATGACTTCTCTACTTTCTCTGTAGCAAAGCTCACAAAGTCATCCGTGGTCACCGCCTGCACCTGAGGGGGGGGTAATGTAAGAGTTGATTGGTTGGTTGACAGATTATTGAGTCGACCACATGCAGACCCAAGTGACTAATGGAAGCGTTTTATTCATATCGATTCAACGGGCCAGGGAGACGATTCCCTGAAACGGGCCAGGGAGACGATTCCCTGAAACGGGCCAGGGAGACGATTCCCTGAAACGGGCCAGGGAGACGATTCCCTGAAACGGGCCAGGGAGACGATTCTCTGAAACGGGCCAGGGAGACGATTCTCTGAAACGGGCCAGGGAGACGATTCTCTGAAACGGGCCAGGGAGACGATTCCCTGAAACGGGCCAGGGAGACGATTCCCTGAAACGGGCCAGGGAGACGATTCTCTGAAACGGGCCAGGGAGACATTTACTGTACATCCGCATCGAGCTCCTTCACGCACGCGTTAGTCAGACTCCATTACTGCGTGCCACTGAAACAGGAACCCAAAACCCTCTTACCTGAAAAAGATCAGTGTACTGATCTTCTCCAGTCTTCCTTGCCCCTTCCACCTCAACCACAATCCCCCCCTTCAACCCCTCCTCCCCCCCCTTATAGGAGGTGTCCAAGTCGGCAGAGAGCAGGGAGTAAAGGGGCAGCGGCGGGATGGAGTTGATTTCCGTGTAGTCCCGCCCTCCGTCGCGTCCCGCCACGATGGTGTCCTTGGCCGTGCTGCCGCTCACGCTGATCGTCCGGGACAGGTGACGCCTGGCTCCGCCCTCGCCCGCTTCCACGTCCCTCACCACGGCAACCTCACCGGCGATGCACTTCACCAGGTGGGACAGGATGGCCTGGAGGAACGGTCACCGTGGTCAACCGCGCAAAGCGTCTTCACCTCAGCGACATTCAGCGGGCGAACACCACCGCTACTCACCGTGTCCCCCGGCATCTAGCGGAGGACTACTGATAACGAGCAGGAGAGGCTGAGATAAACAGTGAATCCCCCCCCATACCCACCCAAGAACATCCCCGGCTTCTCCGACCGGCCTACATGTTGAGAGGTGTCCGCCTCAGAAGCCCGGGTAAAACCCGGTCAGGCAGACCCACCTTGGCGCGGCGGACCTTCCCCAGGTCCATGAGTTCCAGCAGCTGTGTGGGATGGTACTGAGGCAGGGTGGGGGACAGGGAGTGCGCGGCCTCAAACAGACCCCCCTCCTGAAGCCCCGCCGGCGCCTGGAGAGCCTCGTCGGCGGCCGCGTTGCCCTCGAACACGCTCTTGGACCGGGCTCGCCCCTTGACGGCCGCGGAGGACACCGCGGAGGCCGCCCCTCCGGCGATGTCGTCAGCGGCGGACGGGCTGTCGCCCTCGGCCTCCCCGGGCTTGCGGTCCTGGCGCCACTGGGCGTAAACGTGCATCTCGCAGTCCATTCCCACCACCAGGATGCCGTCGCGGACCCAGGACAGGGACACGGGCAGGGAGGGGGTTCCGTCCACCGAGGAGAGGAGGTCCACGGAGCGCAGCAGGATCCAGCGAGAACGGATGCCCTGTTTCACAGTAACCCCCTGTTAGGCCGGCGGTCTCAATGGCACACTATTCCCTAGTTAATGGTATTTTTCCTGGTAAATTGACAAATTGTCATTTACAGTAACAACCTGGGGAACAGGTTGAGAGGAAATAAATGAGTCGATGAGATGCAAGCCATGATTCAAAAATTGCCCAAAACACCGGGGTTAATTTATCTACTCTGAGGTTTAAGTCACAGGCAGAGCAATGCGCAGGTTAACAACAGCATATCGCCAATTTAACATTGCTTCCAAAAGATGGCACCTTGCGCTGGGCAATGTTCCCTTCACCGCCCTGGGGCATTAATAATCCGGAACAGCGCCTCCCACTGGCCAGCAGGGGGATGCAGGGTGCGGGTGTGAAATCCGGGTGCGCACCTGTTTGATGCTCCCTCCGAGGGGCAGGGTGATGACCGCCACACCATCCTTGCTGCTAGTCTGTTCATTGACCACGCCCGAGATGCGTCCGTACATGAGGATGTTGGACCCCACTCCCACCGTAAGGATGTGGGATCCGTCCTCCTTGGACAGCCAGTCCAGATTAACATAGTGTTTAATGTTGGGAGAGTGGCGCTGTCCACCCATGTACAGATCAGACCTACAGACAGGATCCATATTTAGGATACACACACAAACACACCACTTCCTAACCCCCCCGCAACACACACAAACACACCACATCCCAACCCCCTCACCACCACCAACCTCCCCGGACACACAAGTACCTGCTGTACACAAAGAGGTTGGAGTCTACGCTGACTCTGGGGTCCAGGGTGGAGGAGGGCCTGGTGAAGTCATCCAGGTGGAGGGTCTGCTCCAACACCCACTCCGACCCCCCAGTAGACTCACACTCATAGATGGACACGTGCATGGAGAAGTCCCTGGCCGGGCCGTGGTTCTGCACAGAGATGGAATCAAATCATTTGACCACTCTGGTTAATTGACAAATCGCAAATGTCTTGGGCAATTGGACAGTCAATTATTGTACACTAAATCAAATGTAAAAAAAATAAATCTTAATCAAACTAAGGGCAATGAATGTATCAAACTAAGGTTTGTGAAATTACACACAGACCACTTATCGCATAATGTCAATTTGATAAAAATAGAAATATATTGTGCTTATTACATTTTTACCATTTGGCCAGACTACAAAACAACATACATGTGTATGAACTCCAGAAATGAATGAGCCTTAAAATATTGACCTGTCAGAAAACAGTCAGATAGGAACGAACAAGCCTTAAAACAGTGACCTGTCAGAAGACAGTCTGCTAAAAAGGGATGAGCCTTAAAACAGTGACCTGTCAGAAGACAGTCTGCTAAAAAGGGATGAGCCTTAAAACAGTGACCTGTCAGAAGACAGCCTGCTAAAAAGGGATGAGCCTTAAAACAGTGACCTGTCAGAAAACAGTCAGCTAGGAACGGATGAGCCTTAAAACAGTGACCTGTCAGAAAACAGTCAGCTAGGAACGGATGAGCCTTAAAACAGTGACCTGTCAGAAAACAGTCAGCTAGGAACGGATGAGCCTTAAAACAGTGACCTGTCAGAAAACAGTCAGCTAGGAACGGATGAGCCTTAAAACAGTGACCCGTCAGACAACTAGGAACGGATGAGCCCTGAAACATCAAGCGGTCAAAGGTCATCCTGGGCCGTTCTGTCCCACCTGTCCCGGTCCAGGCCGCGGCTGTTTGAAGGACACAGCCAGCCGTCCGATGTAGGAGCAGGACACGGCCACGGGCCGCCCCGGGACACACACGGCACTGTTGTTGTCCGCCTCCTCATTGAGGAGGGACCAGGGCACCCAGCGATAGGTCCAGCTCTCCCCCTCCTCCTCCTCGCAGCCCTCCACGGAGCAGCGCCAGAACCGGACCCGCGAGTCGGAGCAGGTGGTGACGATGAGGTAGGGGGCCAGGCACACGGGGTAGATGGATGAGGAGCTGAGGTGACCTGGGGACAGAGGAGGAGGCGCCAAAACTGTTAGGGAGGAATCGGGGAGAAACAGGAGCTTTATTTTTGAACGCATTACTGTTTATTGTCCTTTTACAAAAACAAAAAAAAAAGCGCAAAAGCAATATTGTTTGTCTCTACCGCCCTGCAGAGGCTGTGTGTGTGTGTGTGTGTGTGTGTCCGTTTGTGTGTATGCGTACACGTGTGCATGATTCATCCCGTCCTTAGGCTGGTGTCACACAACACAATTGTCACGCAGATTTGGTTGCAAGTGGCATCATTTCAAGGCGTTGCCGATACAATAAGCAAATAAGATGAGTTACTGAATTGTAATGCAACAGCGGATATAATTAAAGCTGCTTTTAGAGCTTCAAACATGTGTTGTCTACTGCAATACATTGTTCATCGAATCATCGGGTTATTGTATAGGAATCAATTGAGAAGAAATGCTTGACTTACAAATGAACCAGACAGCCAAGAGGAAGTTGCCAAGAGCTCCCAACCTTGTAGCACCTCTGCATCAAAATAACATGTCTGCAGTAGCTACAACTAGTACCGATCAGAAACATCCGTGTGTGTGATCCATCACATCCTTATGAGCAAGTGTGTGTGTGTGTGTTTGTGCACATCCATCAGTACCTGCAGAGGGCGTCGCCCTTGTCACCTCCACCCCAAAGGGCAGGTCCAGGCGATGGCTACAGACCAGTCGGGAGCTGAGGATGAGTTTGCTGGCCGACTGCAGGTTGGCGGTGGAGGCGGAGCGCGGCAGGGGGGTGAGGGGGGAGGAGTCTGGGGAGGAGTCAGCAGTACTCTGCTGGAACGGGACCATCAGTTGGGACGACTGCTTGGAGACGGTCTCATCTGAAGAGAGAAAGAGATATCACCGTACTGCACACCGTACTGCACACTAGAGTAATGTTCACTTCATGGAAATGTACCCAATAATACTGTGCAGTACTATCGAACACAATATCCAATTTACATTTACTCGGCAATATACACTGCACTGTACCCTGTTGGAGGTAAGTACGGTTATGTTAGGTTGGTTGAGGTAACGTTAGACAGGGTTGGGGTAGGTACGTTGGGGGTAGGTAGGGTTGGGTTAAGGTGAGAAACTCACCCACACAGGCCTGTACCGACTGTAAATGCAGGTGCCACATCTGCAGTACAGAGTTCCTGTTCAAGTCCTTCTCTATGACAACCAGGAAGAACTTCTCAGAGAAGGGAGGAGGACGGTACTCTGGATAGGAGACCGGAGAATAACACAGTCTTTAGTTTGTCCATCCAACCATCTATCCATTCATCCATCCATCCATCCATCTATCCATCCAGCCAGCCATCCATCCATCTATCCAGCCAGCCAGCCAGCCAGCCAGCCATCCATCCATCCATCCATCTATCCAGCCAGCCAGCCAGCCATCCATCCATCCATCCATCTATCCAGCCATCCATCCAGCCATCCAGCCATCCAGCCAGCCATCCATCTATCCATCTATCCAGCCATCCATCCATCCAGCCATCCATCTGGCTATCCAGCCAGCCATCCATCCATCTATCCATCCAGCCATCTGGCCAGCCATCCATCCAGCCAGCCAGCCAGTCAGCCATCCATCTAGCCATCCAGCCATCCATCCATCTATCTAGCCATCCATCTGTCAATCCGGCCAACCATCCATCCATCCACCTGTCTGTCCGTCCATCCAGTCATCAACCCATCCTGCCAGCCAGAAAGTCACCCATGTATCCATCCATCCTATCATCCATCCAATCATTATCAATCCAGCGGGACTTCCAGCCAGCCATTCGTCCACACAGACATCCCTCACATCCATCCTTCCATCCATGTATCCAGTACCCTGGGTAGAAGGGTATGCTGGATTGAAGAGCTCAGGTTCCTCCTGAGGCTTGTAACCGAGAATGAAGTCCTCCTGGAAGACATGTAGGAGCTGGGTGGTCGAGCCACACTACAGTGAAGAGACACAGAAAGACCACATTCACTTTCAAAGTGCATATTCTTCTGGTGACACGGCCCGGCCTCAGAAGACAGTCAGAGGTGAATCTAACCTGGTTTGTGATGATGTCTAGTTCAATGATGCATCCTGGTCTGGCTGTTGACTGCTGGCTCACTATGTTAAACACCTCTCCAACCAGCTTCTACCGAGAAACGGACAGAGATACGAACGGTCATCAACCCAATAACGGGAAGCTACAGCCTGGGTCCAAATTGATCGGAGCATTTCAGCAATGGTCATCTGACTCCTGAGTCCGAGAGTGTTTAACCTATGAAGTAAAATACCACTTTTAAGGGGCAATACATTTTGATGTCCCAATTTGGATAGCTAGGTTTGACGCGTGTGTGTGTGTGTGTGTGTGTGTGTACACTTACTGAGGTCTCAGGGTCAGACAGTTCACCCAGCAGTTTCCTGGCGTCCACAACCGCCTGGTAAAGACGCAGGTTCTTACCATCTGATGCTACGAAACAGGCACTGGAACTGTTACAGTACGTACCTGGAGACGACATAAGAGGGAGGAATAGGGGGACAAAACCGAAAACAGCAAGAGAGATGTGGCTTTTAAAGGGTGGTCCTGATCTGGTGTTATTTTAGATTTAGATCCCTTGCGGCCCTTCACATTTGACATGACATGTTGGTCATTTGTAAAAGCCTCTTATCTAGCAATTAATAATAACTGACGAGCATGACACATTAATAATAACTGACAAGATGACACATTTGTAACCTTGCTGGATTGGGGAGTCAAGTTAGCAACCATTTGGATTTTGATCAGACGCTTTAACTGCTAGGCTACCAAACCGTACAAAATTTAAAAAGAGGGAACCCCAGTGTTTGGAATGTTTTTTACCAAGCTCAGATAGCAATGGATGTAAACCATATCCTGGTCATCTGATTCTTCATAGAAGGCAATTTATAATGTATAATTACTATAACGACTGTGTTTGCGCATATGTGTGTGTGTACTACCCTAGAAAAACCTCTGTGTTTGTGCATGTGTGTGTACTAACCTAGAGCAACGGCTGTGTTTGTGCATGTGTGTGTACTACCCTAGAACAACGGCTGTGTTTGTGCATGTGTGTGTACTAACCTAGAACAACGACTGTGTGTGTGCATGTGTGTGTACTAACCTAGAGCAACGGCTGTGTTTGTGCATGTCTGTGTACTAACCTAGAACAACGGCTGTGTTTGTGCACTAACCTAGAACGGAGCTGGGCACCAAGGTGGGCAGCCAGGCTACATTGGAGAAGGCTGAGGTATGTAGCGAGTTGATTCGGGCCAGCTCCGACACCCCTCCGGTGCAGGACAGGGGCCCGATGTGGTCCACCCTCCACAGGATCAGCTCACTGTAGATGGCGTTGGGGTCGTGGAACGTCCTGGTGGCCGTGTTACGCAGCTGCTTCCTGGGTGTCGCAGGGACGAACACACGCTGAGGTTCCACAGAGACCACGTTCATCCCTGCCGCTTCACGCAAACACATAGAACCCCAACGCACCCGCCTCCCCTCCCGGCCTCCCTACCTAGGCAGTCCTCTGGGGGGAGGGGCGTGGGCGGGGGGCTGGTCCAGATCGATACTGCCGGGTGCGGAGGGGGGAGTGAGGAGGGAGTTGTGATGGGAGGAGGTCAGCAGGAGCGGCAGGACCGTGTGACACGCCTGGTCGTTGAGGTGGAACCGGTGACCGCAGTAACGGAACTTGTGAGACACGGTCAGAACGTTGGAGAACGCGGACCGCTCCGCGAACGTCACCGCCCACTGGACCGGGGACAACGGAAGGAAAGTGAAATGTCATTAAGAGCATTCAGACAGTCACTGCGTAAACATGCATCATAGAACCTCTAGAAAGTCTGACTTCCAATGCACCAAAAAAGAACAAGAGCACACTACATAGAGAATAGGGTGTTACTTGGGACCTGGTTGAGAGACCCATCTACGTGTTTGGACACCATCATGACAGCAGGGCTGATGCCTGAAGCTTGGGTCAGGGAGAGGCTGAGGACGGAGGAGCCCAGCCCAGTGGAGGCGGAGTGGGGTACGGGGCCACTCCTCCGCCCCTGTTCGGCCCCGATGCTGGAGCCATCCATGTCGGAGAAGGAGCAGGCGTACATCAGAATGTTCTTACTCAGGGACTTGGCGTCACCCGTTGGGAACGCCACAGGGATACGAGACGAGAAGGACACCTGGAGTGGGACAGAGAGATAGAGGGACAGAGAGAGAGAGAGGGACAGAGAGAGAGAGGGGGACAGAGAGAGAGAGGGACAGAGAAAGAGAGAGGGGGAGGAGATAAAGAGAGGGATAGAGGCACAGAGAGATAGAGGGACAGAGAGTCGGGGACAGACAGAGAGGAATAGAGGCACAGAGAGATTGAGGGACAGAGAGACAGAGGGATAGAGGCACAGAAAGATAGAGACAGAGAGAGAGAGAGAGAGGGACAAAGAGAGATAGGGGGACAGAGAGAGAGAGGGACAAAAAGAGAGAGGGACAGAGAGAGGGGGAGAACGGGAAACAAGTGATTGAGAGAAAAAGAGGCTAGTTACAAAATACCAGAATGCTGTTTCCAATTGAGTAGGTTAAAGGTGAAAGGGGTGTGGGTTAGGATGTATTGTGTGTGTGTGTTTTACTTACATGCACTTGTCTGAAGATGCCCTGGATATACTCATCCAGATATTTGACATGCCAGACCAGGAAGGAGCCATCAGTGGGGTGGATGGTGAACAGCATGTCAGGACTCTTATTCCACTCCAGAATTAAAGTCTCCACCTTCCTCTCCAGCAACATGGAGGGCAGTGGGGCGGAGCTACTGGACCCAGGAGACGAAGCCTTGGTGCTGCCCTCACCCCCCTCTGCCCCTTCACCCTCCTCACCATGCTCAGACGAACCCTTGTCTGACATCTCATCGAGGTCTAGGGGAAGATGAATAAAAAGTTAAACACAGAGACATCAGGCTGGAACTGGGTCTGGAACTGGGTCAGTTGCTCACCACAGCTTATATGGTAGTTACAATATGGATTATTTATAAGAGCCAGCGATCGTTCGGGAGCTGCGGCAAAGTTCAGTTGTTTTGTGGAAAGTCGAAATAACCGTAGCTAATTGACTAACTACTAACTAATTGATAGCAACTGTCAACATAAAATGCCAAGCATTAATAAAAGACCTATCGGTCTGACCAATTCATTCATTAATTAAAGACCTATCGGTCTGTCCAATTCATTCATTAACAAAAGACCTATCGGTCTGTCCAATTCATTCATTAACAAAAGACCTATCGGTCTGTCCAATTCATTCAATAATAAAAGACCTATCGATCTGTCCAATTCATTCATTAATAAAAGACCTATCGATCTGTCCAATTCATTCATTAACAAAAGACCTATCGGTCTGTCCAATTCATTCATTAACAAGAGACCTATCGGTCTGTCCAATTCATTCATTAATAAAAGACCTATCGGTCTGACTAATTCATTCAATAATAAAAGACCTATCGGTCTGACTAATTCATTCAATAATAAAAGACCTATCGATCTGTCCAATTCATTCATTAATAAAAGACCTATCGATCTGTCCAATTCATTCATTAACAAAAGACCTATCGGTCTGTCCAATTCATTCATTAACAAGAGACCTATCGGTCTGTCCAATTCATTCATTAATAAAAGACCTATCGGTCTGACTAATTCATTCAATAA
>JACXGK010009607.1:0-19693 GCA_016801125.1 Novumbra hubbsi
GATGTCATTGAGGATACACTTCCAACCCACTAGGCCGATGTCATTGAGGATACACTTCCAACCCAGTAGGCTGATGTCATTGAGGATACACTTCCAACCCAGTAGGCCGATGTCATTGAGGATACACTTCCAACCCAGTAGGCTGATGTCATTGAGGATACACTTCCAACCCAGTAGGCTGATGTCATTGAGGATACACTTCCAACCCAGTAGGCCGATGTCATTGAGGATACACTTCCAACCCACTAGGCTGATGTCATTGAGGATACACTTCCAACCCAGTAGGCTGATGCACTTCCTTCAAATCCCACAATCAATCCACTTCCATAATATATCTTGATATGTAACAGTGTTACATATAAAGGGCTTTCCCATCGAGTACCACCTACTAAATAGACAATAATCCTCATCTTGTAAATGTCCAGCTACACTACGAGCAATAAGTATGCATGCGGACTCCACCAGTCAGCGACAGGAGGAGATGTTGATCAGTTGGCCACAAACATAACCTCTCAGTTAATTCGCTGCATGACAAATTCTTAATGGGTCATTGCTGGCTGAAGAATATTAAATGATGCCACACAGCAAACTAAAGTTTGTCTTTGGGGCACCCGCCAGACAACTGCATTGATTCCCCGAGACAAGAAGTTTTGTTTGCTGAGCAGTTTAAATAGGCTTCACAAATATTTAAAAAAATGTTTTATTGACAATTAAATGATCTGTTGCTTTTTCATGTGTTTGTACAATATTTCTACTATAAAAACAATAATGTTCCAGTCCACTCGGCGGTGGCAATAGGAACCTCACAAATGTCTACGTTAAAAAGACCATCCATATTGAAGAATCTGCAGTGCATTGGCACGCGTGTAGGGCACAATTCAGGGCTTGATCATTGAAAGGTGTTAGACTACTTACCACAGTTTTCTTCATCGCTGTTATCAGCGCAATCGTCATCATCATCACATCTCCAGAGAGTAGGTATACACCTTCCGTTCTTACATTGAAACTGGCCTGTTTCACAATCCGTATAGGTATGACTTCCTGAGGAAGACAGAACATGTAAATAAAACCAATAAACCAGTAATTGAGTGAAGGAAACACAAAATATAAACATACATCCAAGTTTCTAAATGGAAACATTTATAAATACAGTGCTGAACATATTTTAGGGAACACCCAATTCACACATTGGTTCTCGATGAAGAAAATATATTAACGATCAAAATCTTTACTGTACATTGTGTAATTCGTTGAGAACAGAATTATGCAACAACGGTTAATGGAAAACAAAATCCCCAACCAATTGAGGGCTGCATTCAAACTCACATGAAAACCTAAGTGAAAAAAGAAAAAAAAAAACGCGGCCCAGTGTACCAGCATAAGTTCTGATGATGGGTTTGAGGATTACATCCCTGTACCAACCAGCAGTCAGGGTATCGTTAGCTAGCACATGGGGGTCTGTGCGACCCTCAGAGGATATGCATCCCCAGACCATCACTGACCCAATGTCAAATCAGTCACATTAGATGATGTTGCAAGCAGAATAACGTTCACCACGGCGTCTCCAGACTCTTTCACGTCTGTATCACGTGCTCTGAGGTCATTTTGTAGAATTCTGGCAGAGATTCTTGTGTTCCTCCTTGCACAAAGTTGCAGATCCTAGTTCTGATGCTTAGTTGATGCCCCTCTATGGCCCTGCACAGCTCTCCTCTCTTCGTGTAACAGCCCATCTCCTGGTATCTCCTCCATACTCTTCAGACTGTACAGTATGATACCGCAAACCTCCTTGCGACGGCGCATATGGATGTGCCATGCTGGAGGACCAGGACTATTTGTGCAACCAGAATGGGCTGCTGGTACCGCCTAATGCTACCAGTAGTGACAAGGACAAGTAAAACACAAAACTAGAGAAGAATCAGTCAGAAAGGATGAGGAGAGAGCAATTGTCTGTGGCCACTACCAGCAAAACCATTATTTTTTGGGGAGTTGTCTTGCTGTTCCCTCTCCATGGCACCTGTATTCACTTTCATTTGCACCAAACAGGTGAATTTGATTCACAATCACTTATGCTGCTAACTAGACAGATTAATATCCCTAAAGGTGACTTGGAGTTATACTGTGATGATTACGTGTTCCCTTAATTATTTTGAGCAGTGTATGTTTAATGAATTTAAAGTACATTTATTTTATGTTATTTAGTCATATTAAATACTTTTACAATTAACTAAATTCAATCCAAAACAATTGCTAAAATAGACCAGTACAATTAAAAGTATGTCTTTTGTTACTATACTGATATGTTAAATATTACATATATTGTTATACTTACAAATGTTAACAAAGCCAAAATAACTTTTGGACATTAAATACATGAACGTTTATACCGATGAGATAGTTACTAATAATTTGTCACTAATTCATCACAAGACATCCACGCGCATGGGGAGCACAAAGGTTCAATGTTTCATAAGCAACACATAATTGTTAGATGTTTCCTTGACGCACACGGGGGTTACGGTTTCATTATACTGCGTGAGGGGCTAGATGTCAGACAGTCTCTAAGTGTGATAGTTGAAGCTTTGATGACTGAAAAGCAGTCTGGGGACAAATATCCATGCTACATTGCCATCGTTTTAGCACAACATCCATTGAAAACAGAAAAGTAAAACCAGTGTCAATTATTAAAACAAATACTGCATGGTAATTAATTCAATCTAAATGAAGATGCATTCATCAGTTTTAAATATATACATTTTAAAAAAACTTTACGGGTAGTTGTAACATCCAGAAAAGGTAGTACGTTTCCTGAGGGCAACGCTATGCAGCAGAGGGTTAATGGAAAGCTGGAACTGTTTCCATACCATGTATTTACACTCCGTTTTCTTCAGAAAACAACTTTTTGTAAATGTTGACACCAGAAATTGAGTATACTAATAACAGGCATAAAACAACGAAAACCCGTATTTATGCTATATTGTAAGCTACTTGACTAATGAGACAATCATGCGGAAATTCTACCACCCATTCCACTTAGCAAGCTACACGTTGTGATCAATCTTTTCCTTCAATAGGCTATGTACACACATTCATGCATCCTGGCAACCCGCCGCACATTGTCATACTATGATGTTACATGTCCCCATAGACTGGTTTCATGCTGTTCTAAGTCAGTAGTCTGGTAAATATAGAACCTACCTGCCATGACAATCTGCAGTCCAGGTAAACATCAATGTAGTGATGACTGGTGACTATTGATCCTAAGGCGTACATCTCGGCTATTCTACCTCAGCAATACACTGGTTACAGTTCTATAACGTCGTTTCCCCATTCATCAAATCCCATTCCCATAATCAATAAGGAAAGCACGTACTCTTACCTCGGGTGGAGTGGACCTCCATTATTAACACATGTAAAAGCATTAGCTTCCCGACTTCTGTCCACATCTTTACAAGAAGAGGTGAATTGTAGTTGTGTTTTTGATGCAACAAAAAATACTGAATGAAGCGAGCTAGCGCTTCCCCTCGCTATGTAACGTCTCAATGCGCTCGCTCGCTCACTCAGTAGGCTAGCTGGACTTGAGTAGAAATTTGAATCAGTGACGCGTATGGGCGGGATTCAGTTTCTTGTCTTGTATATAGGCTAAACTGAAAAAATATATAAGTAATACAGTACAAACAAGTGTGAAATTGATTACTCTAACACTTTGAGGATGTTAGATCATTTTAGTATTAGAGTGAACAATGTCACAAATGTTTACCTTCGTATACGCGATGATTAAGTCAGTATAGCAAGTGGTTAAAAAAGAAAAAAAGGCAGGTAAACTAATTACCGTCTTTATGAAATAATAATGCATGCTTCTGTGCATTTCTCCACAAATGGTCGATAAACCGCGTTGTTTCATTTATCCACGACTGGTTGCCCAATAAACAGAATAGCCTTTTAATTGAGCAATTGTACAATATATTGATTTTCAGATGATATGCTTTAGATTACATATATTAGCCTAACCAAGTATTTTTATATCCATGCCGAATGTCACCATGTTTCACAGAAAGGTACTTGTTGTTTTCTTTTGATTACTAGAAGCAAAATGCATTGCAACAGTTAATCATCAATACCTGCAGTACCTACTAATTGCTAAATCTTTATGCGGACTGCATAACTATCAAACGCTCCATATCTGTCACACGGCGTGGATTGAAGCTTACCTCTGACGTACAGTAAAGATCATCTTCAGTCTTTACATGAGAGTAGTAGGTGTCATGCAACTTCAACTGGTACTTTACCCAAACACCTGTGTCATATACGTTAAGTCCGCAAAGTTTTGCATTTTGATATGGTGCCTTATGATGACATCGTTTTAATATTAACAGACTTTCATTGATTTTACTTGAACAAAATGTACAAAATATATAGTTATAGGGGGAAAAACGTGTGAGTAGAAAGCGAAGGTTTCGCTCACGAGATAACATCGACGTAAACAACGCCACAACGCTGCATAACAAAGTACAGAGAAACAATATGTTCAGGTTGACAGAAAATATAACTAATCCGATTGGTAGACATTAACCATAACTCAGGATTCTGATTTGCGCTTCTTGTCTAAAATAAGACCGAGACATTTTTCGCCCAACCAGCACCATTGTAGCTGAGGTTACCTTTCTTATTAGCTACACTGCAGTAGCCTACTTCTAAAAATAGCTAATAACATAGCATTTTTTTCTGTCATAGAAACTTATTGACGGCATGCCTAATAAGAAAAGTGACAAATTGTATTTTAACCCCGCTTTATAAATAACAACATACCACTAGGAGAAATTATGCAAACATAGTTGATAGAACACGGTAATCTCCCGAACTGGTGCTGGAACGCACGTTATTTACATTATTTATATGGGCTTTCAAAACAAACTTCCTCCCCAGGAGCTTAGACGGAACAATTTAGTGGTTTACTAGCTAGTAGTGATGGGCATTGTTTTCATTAAGGCGTAACTTTTTACTCTTATTCAATTAAAAGCGCCGTCTCATTTCAATATCTCCATAGTAAATGGTATCAAGATAAGATTAGCGTTTCTTTAGTTAGGATTTATTGCAATTGCCATTTGTGTGGTCAAAACTGCGACCAGTTGCCCAGTATGATACGGTATATAGGTTATAATAGAATATGTTTAGGGTTGCATGAAATTAGCGTTTAAATACAAACGTTTACATCAGCTCTTTGGAGTAATGTGAAGCATTTCAAGAAATCATCTAAAACATTATCAAGATACGGAGTGGCCTTTAAAATGTGTACATTCTATTGTGTAACGGACCAACGTCGCCCATTGACATGCCCCTGACCAAGCGCGTGAGGCCCCTTTTGATACAGAAAAAACCCTGCATTTGAAACTCATGACTATCTTTTCAAACATTTCATTCGTCAGTGACTAGCTAAGCAATGATATTATGTAGTAGAAACAGGGGCAAGCAAGAAACGGGAGTACAGTATAATCCATATTTATGGCAAAACAACAAAGGCATGTAAGTGATCAAATACGCAGCAAAATGCGCTGTTTTTGTAAAAATACTCATTTTAGTCATCAGAATAAAATGTGTTTATGTGATGAGTTGTATGTGCTTGCTTTTGTCGCCGCTTTTGCATTTCAAAAGGCCCTCCTCTTTGGCTTCGAAACTATTTCGAAATAGTATTTATCCCCTGTCTCATCCAGGTGGCATGCTCAAACATGGGCCATTGACTGAATGACTGGTCGACATTCACTTCCAGACCTGCTAAATTATTATTTCCTTCAACTCCCAGGTTTTATTCTGTTGTGACTCAGGTCTCTCATGGCTTGGCTCTAGACAGATGGGTTTGGTCCACAGCTGGCCGGTGGTCAGCACATTCTCCATCTTCACAGGAAAGAGAGCAGAGATCTTGGCAGAGCCACGCTGGGTAGGCACCGCCAAACTCGGGACCCAGGAAAAGGGAGAGATGTCTAGTCGATACTCTGCTGTGTGCCTGAGGAGACGAATGGGATTTGAACATCAGTGATGTGTCAACGTCAACTGATATGTCAAAAGAAGGCAAGGGCTGGGGCACCAATGCACAGTCTACACACAGAGGGAAACACACACACACGCAGTCACATAGTCACACAGCTGGAGCTGTCAAAATGATACCGCATCAAACGAACCGACCCGGAATCAGCTGCATAAATGGTGGCGTGAAAATATCCTGGAAACACTTATTAACAAAGACCCAACCATCTAAAAAAAATACAGCAGATGACGATTGCTCAATCAACCAATAGTGTATTAGCGGTAATAGCCTGACTGAACTCAAGAAATGGAAGTCAGTTTCTTATACTTTTATATGTGTTGGATATATTGTTTCTCTCCCATAGTTATGTGATGTCTTTGTGTCCATGATCCCATTACCAATGCTCTTTTTTCTGCATCGCTATCTGTCAGTGTCCCAAATGTCACCATGTTCCTCACAGTGAATTCCGAGCAGGGCTCTTGTCAAGTGTAGGGCACTACATAGAGAATAGTGGTTCACTTGGGGTGCAGTTTGTCATATTTCAGTGTCTGTACATTGTCTGTTTAGTGGCCCAGTACAGCACATTTACTTTTGGAGCTGAACTAATAAACAATAATACACAGGTAAAAAAACCTTTTGGCATTGTACATGGACGTCTAGTGTATGCTATACTAGGGTATCATTCAGGTATTATTTCAGAAGGTCCAGTCACACTACTGTCCTGCTGTAGGGGGCAATGATCGGAATGTTGGCGATCATTCACCTGTGCAATAACAAACCGCCTCCTCACATTGCACACCATCCCAAAAGGTTCTGTTCACACTCCATTTTCTTACACTTTGGGCCAGTTTACAGTACGGAGGAGAGAATAAAACGCTAGATAGACTTATCGTGGTTTGCATAATCATTTGCCTCAGCATGTTCGTATTTGCATGGGCAGGATTGTGGCTGTAAGTCAGTAGAAAAATGAAGCATTATGTGTGCTCACTGTACAGAAACCTGATACAGTTCAGGGACAATTATCTTTACATCAGCAAAACTCAGAGGAGGGTCTATTGAAAATGTTGTGCACATGAATACGGCAGTCTTGAGCTATCGGTGTTGGCAAGATTACACAGCGAAACAATCTAGCCAGTCAAGTCTTCTTCGATTCAGAAAATGTAGTGTAAAGTGAACACGTCTTATGTTTGTTCAGGTCAGGCCTTCTCACATCTCTCCTGGCGGGCCATATTCACTGGCTTGATAATGAGTTGACGCAGTTGTGGTCACCTTGTCAACTAATTATGGAATACCGTACATGAAATACATTGAATGGACTGGGGGTTCCCAGGAAAGGTTTGAGTGTGTCCAAAGTGTGTCTAAACTTGACAAGCACTGTATATTTTACAAAACTATGCCATCTTGAATTCGGATCCAGTCACTAAACCATTATTTCAAGTAACGTTTTGCTACACTAAAGAAATAAAGCACAATGGTGTGTGATAAAGTGTCAATTTTTAGCACGCCTGGGTTTTTAGGATTATGCAACACAGATTATCTGGACACTCTTGGCCGTGGAATATTGGCCATATACCATAAACCCCCAAGGTGCCTTATTGCTATTATAGACTAGTTATCATAACACTTGGAACAACACAAATAAATACTCAAACTGTATTATATAACAGAACTCAGACAATCACAATTTAGCATTTAGTTTATATATTAAAATACGTACTCCCAAAGCCGGACATTAATGATTCTAGTTGTTTTGTAATCTGGTTAAATGCTTCAGGATTATAGGACGTTACCCGTTAGCCTGGGCAACAGCTATCTTTGTGATTATCTGTTTTACAAAGGACGTCTCATTTTGTTGTGTATGTAAATCATGGATAATCTCCCCAGCAACCACCCAGCAAACACATGATGGGTTTCATTAATCGCACGCTTTGTTGAACACCTCACTAAATCTGTTTACACCATCCAAACAAACCTGAAACTACTGCAGCAACTGACCGATTTAATCTGGGTAATCATTCTCTATGAAAAATCCTACCAAAAGTTCTTCCGCTTCAAAGTAATTTTGTTTTGGCTGCTTGAACTTTGTTGCCTTCAGAGAAAAGAGATAACACAGAATGAAGAAACCAACCACATTACACTTGTAATGGGCTTTTTTCAATCGTCTTCTTTCCAAATCTCTCAAGTATCTGAGCCAATTTCACACCCAGCCTCTCTTCTGTACAAATTGAAATCAGAATGCATCCTATTGTCTCTGCTAGATGATTTTCTCCTTCTGTTTTTCTGGCATTTTCCTAACATCAGCATTCCTCACACATCACCTACATGGGGCAGCTGAAGCAAGGCACACAGCTGGTTCAAAATGACAGCGGCATTTGGTGACTGAGACTGGCTGCACAGTAAAAATATACTGTGGTAAGACAGATCCAGACAGTGCAGGGCACTTGCATCTAATTTGCAAAACGGTGGGGTGAGCTGAAGAGGAGAGTTCACTAACAAGGACTCACATCCTTTCATATTTGTTTTTCCACATTATCAAAGATGACTCATCATACTGATATCTTGGCAAAGGGAGGGTGCACAATGTAGTTAATGCAGGTTTCCAATAATTCTGAATAAAATGTTATTCTTAAAATTTTAAAATTATTATTTTTCTTTTCTTAATTAAAAGTTAGATTCATATGACTTGCGTATAGGCTTCAGATAAATATTTTTTTTCATCACCTGACATGAAGAGCCTAAGGTCAATGTGAAATGTTCTCAAGCTTGCCCAAAGTTCAAACTTCCACCATGTCATGTCAAACATCCCTTTTATAGGTCCTCATTTCAGAGGTCAGCATGATCTGATTCTTGCCACCATCACTCATGCAGAGGGAAAGTTCGTATCGATCTCATAAACATACAAATGAAAACCGTTTCTGAACCACTTATAAATGACGCATACGATGTATACATCATCCGCTCTTATGGACCCTGATTAGGGACCACGCAGAGGTCAAACCGCGTGTCTCAGACTATTACGTCCCAGTAATAAATGGGATGAAACTGCAGTTCGGCAGAAAGCCGTGAAACAGACTAGATCAACACAAGCCTAGATTAGTGTGTGCTTCACGTCCCCCCATCTTCCAGTGAGCACAGCTCTGCTCCTCCTCAAGCCGGAGTTGTGCTGAGTCTCACCTCCACCACACTTCACCTTCTCCCCAGTCTTACCAGCACCCCCAATTATCATAATAATGGAGAATGATAATCTACTCGTCTAAATGCAAATCATAAATGGATTCGCAGTCTCTGATGACTTCCTCAAAATACTGTGTCTAATTCTTGTGTACACAAACCAACAGGCCCGTCTGACTGTGTGTGCCTCTGTGTTGTTAACTGTTTACGGCACAACCTAACCCAACACGGCATGACATTACAACACTTCTCAGAATAGTTCTCAACCAAAATCAGATCCCAACCATCAATATAATCTTAATTATATGGAGGCAAAACAAATTCTAGGTTTGCATGACTCTGAGTCACTGTTTTCTAATTGTCTGACATGTCCAAGAGAGATTAGGGCAAATTTACTGTATTGTTGTTGATCTTTATCTACAGTGTAGCAACAGTGGACGTAGGCTGAATGAGGATGCATTCAATCTGGGTTAACACTGAGTTAAAACCGACCAGAACAATTAAATGGAATTAAGGGTGAATTTAAGTCTCTCAATCTGGGTAATCTTTCTGTCCAATCAAACCTAAGGAGGTAGGAAGAGGAAACAATAGCATGTACTGTTAAAGCAGTTGTTGTCTTGGATGAGAAACCCCTACCCGGTTTCTCAGTCTCAGCCACAGCTGGTGCAATGATTAAAAATCTATTACAGCGTCATCTTCAGGAGGTCTCCCGTCTGCCACTGGGATGTAGTAAAAGCATCACAGTAGGCTTAACTGAAATATTGACAGATCTAGATAGACGTATAGACAGACCTAAAGAGACATACAGACATACATAAAGGGATGTATAGACATACCTAAAGAGGCATATAGACAGAATTAAAGTGACATATAGACAGATCTAAAGAGACATAGACAGACCTAACGAGACATAGACAGATCTAGAGAGACATATAGACAGACCTAGAGAGACATATAGACAGACCTAGAGAGATATATAGACAGACCTAGAGAGATATATAGACAGACCTACAGAGACATAGACAGACCTAGAGAGACATATAGACAGACCTAAAGAAACATAATGCCTTTTAACACCAAATAGTTGGCTAAAGGTGGACTGGGGTGACACAGGCGCATAGAAAGGCCTGGATGTTTACCAAGAACAACTGGGTTTCTGTCAAAGGTTCACATGAAGATTCCCTGCCTTTTGGTAGGGTGGCACCGTAAAGGGTAAAGGAAGAAAAACACGGGATGTCAGTATGGGAGAGATCATTTATGGATACAACAGAGCCAGGCAAATCAGCGTTTGGATGGAACAGGAGAAGGACGAGAAACAAGCCCCAGGGAACCTGTAGTGAGAGCCCCACAGAGCAGACATAAATCCTCTCCACATCACTGGGGCATCCTGACCAGCTACAGCGCAATCCAATAATGTGTAGGTCCAATCCTGGGAGGGTAGAGAGAAGGATCTGAGGGTTCACTTAGATCTGAAGTCAGTCTGGGCAGTGCTCCTTATATTACACTAGTTCTGACCAAGGTCAATAAAGGGGAAAGGAGTAACAATGAAGAGGCTAGGTCACTCTTGAGCAACTGAGGTCCAATTTATGAACTCATCTACATAAGGATTGGAAGAGGCAATCGGAGCCTGTTTTCTGAGATAAACGAGAGAGAGGATCAACGAAGAGAGAGAGAGAGAAAAAGAGAAAGAAGATTGAGATTGATTAGAGAGGTAGTGGATAACTCAGCTAGATGTATAAAAGTGAGTGATGTTACTCGACCCAATGTGGAATATGGTGTGCAGGATGAGGAGTTTGGGTGGTGGAGGACAAAGCAGGTGAGGGTTAGTGAACTGAAGATAGCGGCATTTGACTGGGGCCAAACACTTTCTTGGAACTAAACTGTGGCTTATGTTCCACTGATATCACGCACAAGCAACCGGATTAATTGTTAAGGCTTAGACAATGAGAAAAGGATTCCGTCCTAATGCTCAGTCTGTCTTGTGTTTCATGACAGGGTGCCCAGGACACCACCTCAAACATGGACAAAGAGGTGCAATCAAAATGGGTCAAGAGAGGCTTTAGCAAAACGATCTTCCTTTGTCCTCTTATCCAATACTTTAAAAGAGAATTAAAAAATTCAAGGTGTCGACCTTCTTCTAACCGGACCGTATTTACATTATTTTCAACGCAAATGATCTTGAATTCATTGGTTTACTACATGCTAAAGTGACTTTAAAATACTGGTTAATGTTCCAATGTTCCCTCCGCTCTGAAATCCTACATCCTTATATGTGGAGCGTGCCGTTGCCCCAGCTTATTTTCTTCTCAGTTTTTTCAGTGTTTTTGCAGTAGGAGCAGAAGCCTGTCCCTCCCTGGAGCTGTGTGGTGCTCACGCATTGCAGCTTACGGAACATTAATGGCACACATGCCTGCATGATGGTCAGGCAGACGGTGTGAATCCAAATGGGAATCTCTGACACTTTCTCCAGGCTATCCTACTGTGCAAGTCACAGCTCAGGTCTCCAGATACAACTTTTTAGCCCCAACACAAATTGTCTCTTAAAATCAACACCAGACGTGGTTGAAAGCTAGAATAGATTTGGATTGCTTCTACATATGTCCATATCACTTCTTCCACTGTCCAACTGCCCCAGACAAGGTTCAAACCAACAACCTTATGAACTCATCGACCAGCCAAGGAACAAATTAATTCGGCCCACAAAAAACTCAGACATTAAGAACTAAAGCCAACTTCAACTTCAAGATCTCAAAGAAATAAATGTAAAAAATTTACACAAATGATGTAGTTGGGAGCTGGCAGTTGTGCTAGACATGAATCAACGTTCAGTTAGAGTAATCTCGAGTAAGCTTTAAGCATACAGCTAATTATAACATCACCACTCCCAATCAAAGGAGGAAAGGTTGATTCGGACGTTGTTAAAGGGCTCCAAACACAACAAGCGATGCCATGTTGTGGGCGGTGGAGACGGAAGAAATATTGTTCAGGTTTTTCCCTGAGCTTCTCGTGTTGATGACGGTTTACCTCTAAATATATCCACTGCCTGGTTTAGCGGACGTGGGCGACATAACGCCGAGTTCTAGCTTGGCTTTTGAGTGAGACAACACTGCAGGCCTACAGGAAGACGTCTGCAGCTGTCCCGCGGTCCTACAGGAAGACGTCTGCAGCTGTCCCGCGGTCCTACAGGAAGACGTCTGCAGCTGTCCCGCGGTCCCACAGGAAGACGTCTGCAGCTGTCCCGCGGTCCTACAGGAAGACGTCTGTGTGTGCTTCCTCGCTGCATTCGCTTAACTGGTCCTGATCTCTTTCTCTGCCTCCCTCTCTCCATTCCTCCCACCATGAATCTCTGTCTCGGTCCGACTCTGTCTCCCTCTCGTTACCTCCGTCTCTCTCCACGTCTGCCTGTTGGTTTGAGACATACCCCGCATGCTCCTGGGACTCTTTCATCCAACGTTCCTTCTCTCCAGATAAACGACTCATCGGGAAGACAGAGAATTATATGAGTGCTCACGTGCCGCTGAACATTCACAGCAGTACTACACGCATGTCTGAAATTATCTTTATTTTGATTTTTCTCACTCCTTTCTGGGTTTTCCTCACCCCTCTGTGCATAAAAGGTGCCCCCCGAATATGACGTCACTTGCGGCTCCAGCCGGCCCTGTCCATGCCAAATTGCTCTTTATGGGCTTTTGTTTGTGAAAGTCCTAACACTGGTTGTTGATGTGTGGAGCCTGCACTAGTAGGATTACTACGTCTATATAAACTTAGCCAGCTGTCTTTCTTTCTCCCCAGCACAGAAAAGTGGATTAAATACAGGGGATCTGTAAATAGCTGTATCAAATCTCATATCAAAAGGCCTGGCAGACATTGTGGGATGTCAGATCTGAGTGTTTCTTTTATATTTCTATGATGCACTCTGATTTCAAAAATTAAATAGGCCAGGGCTGTCTGGCAGTTTGCCTTTGAATGATCCACAACCAGGAGACTTCCATCCTGGCCTCTTTCCCAAAGGCTAACACACACCCTTATACACTGCAGTGCACTTCTTTAGACCGGGGCACAGAATTAACAAACTGTGAGACTCGGCTATTGGCTAGCAGGTCCCTGTAACAAAGCGTGTAAGAAGAACCGCCAGCGGAATCAGAAAACAGGTGACCAACAGCAGACCCAGGATTCCCATGGTCCTTTGCGTCACATGGAATTAAACTTGCCTTAATCTGTCTCTGTCACAATTTCCTTGGGCCAAGCCACGCTGGTTTTAGCAGATATACAGCCCAGATATACTCTCCACATTACTCCGCTGTTTGCAATTAATTAAGCCGTAGCTGTAGCCTGGATAGATCTGCTTGCGTGGGGTTAAGGAGAGGAATTGGGACTGGGGTTTATAATAAATGACCACTCTGTGTGCATCAGTACACGTCTATGCAGCCAAGTGTCCCACCGCCACCGCTGCCATGACGTTGCTGTGCTCTGTTTACTTGTTTAGGTCAATAAGGAAACAGCTTGTTGTTTGTCACAGTAAGCAGGTTGTCTTCCCGGCTACCCAAACTCCTTGCTTCAGCCCCAAGTCTGTTACGGAACCAATGCCGGCTCTAGCCTTTTGGGGGCCCTAAACAAAATATAATGTGGGGCCCCCTCTCCGATTGCGATCGTCAGGACCGCTTCTGTTGCTTGTGCATCAAACAAGACATGATCGGAACAGACCCATCTGATCGCTCCTAAAACCAGAGGGGTTCCGTCTAATCGGTCCAGGACCCAGTGGACTGGGCCTAATGGGTCAGAATCCCATGGGCAGAATGGGCAAATCAACACTGGTGCGTTTTGATTGGTAAGGGATGGTCCAATTACTGAGGGTAATGTTGTTGTACAACACCCTCATTTTGACTGCAATCTCAGACTCAACCAAATCATTAAAAAATAAAGCTGCATACCAAACCTTTTTAGGTGTCAAGCAATACAGCTTTTTCTGCTGGAGGTTTCTGCTTTTAAAGGTTGAGTCCCTAACCCAAACACACGGCTATAAAGAATTTGTCAAAGATGAAGAAACACCGGGCAGAATGTAATTTCTTTCCGCTCCCACTGTGAAGGGATAGGTGGTGTGGTAAGGGGATGGGAGACTGCTGCACGGTCATTTGGGCCAAGCCCAGAACAAACCCCTGGAGAGCTGCGTTTTTCAATTGGATAGAGTAATTTTTTGAAGCCACTAGGTGTTCATTAAATAAAGGTTAAATAAAATAAAAACAAACAACACAACAGGTAACAATGGTGGTATACTGTAGTTACTGTACACACCTCTATTCCATTCCTAGTTGCGGCACATTTTTTGTAATTTCCGTGTACCATTCCTTCAGCTGCCCAACAACCACGCACCTGCCTGCCGTCCTGTACCTTGTCTATCAGTCCCGTTGCCAACCTTGTCCTGTCCCTCGTTTACCAGTTTATCTGTGTGTATTAAATGATTGCACTTACCTGCTCCGTGCCTGCATATGGGTCCTTCCCTCACGACCGTGATACTTGCAATCTAGAGGGACATTCTAGGGGGAGAGAGCAAGCATGTTCTATTTCACCTCTGCTTCATGTATCCCATGGGCTCTTTGCTTTACTGGGGGACAAATCGTCTCCCATAGGGTTAGGACAAAGTCAAGGCACCCATCCAGCTAGCCTCAATCGCACTGCAACATCACAAGCAAGCAAAGTACTACTTTTAGTACTTTTCATTCATGTCTTCCTCCACCATCCTCCACCGCTTCCTACAGTTATGTCATAAAAAGACTAGTGGTATCTACATGGGGAACGCTGGTAATTAACTAGTAGTAATGATTCATTTATTTAAGGAATTGTTGTTCATCATTTGTTCAATTAATGTTGCTCCTCTTGACAGTACTCTTTCAGTTCCCAGTAGCAGATGTCATTATAGTAACTGCAGTATCTCCTCCTTAATGCCTCTTTTATTGTTTGTCTCGTTTGTAAAATACTGTTCATTTTGTAATAATAAAAGTCAAGGTATCCCATTGCTGGTATGCAAACAATAACATAAAAGGTTCATCAATATGTGATTGGACTCCCTTCTTCATGACAGCTGATAATGTGATTTGAAAATGGAGAACCCATGGTAGCACTTTCTGATAATTAAACATAATGAACAGGTGCTAATAATAATGACAATAATGTATTAATAGTTAATTAGCCATTAATTAATCACTACATTTGAGTAACCTAGTAATTCTCAAATGTATTAACAGCTTTTAATGTATCTAAAATGTATTCATAAGACAGATTAAAATTTTCTGTGTAGATCATTATAAACCTTTTAATATTAGTTTATGTCAGAACTAGTGGACCCAACAGCAAGACAGGGAATCAGAGGACTGATCAGAGGTTTTAATAACAATTTGTCAGGCAGTGGTTAGTAGTAGCAGGCAGGGGTTTGGTACACAGGAAGACTCTGTAAAGGTACAGACAGACGGCAGGCTGGGTCGGTGGTCAGGCAGGTTGGTTGGTACACAGTGTGGCTTGAGTCTGGGACAGGCAGATGGCAGGCTGGGTCGGTGGTCCGGCAGGCAGGCAGTTGGTCGGTACACCGTGTGGCTTGAGTCTGGGACTGGTCAGCAAGGCATAGGTTCGAGCACGGGAATACATACATTGGAACGGGAACTCTAGGGAAGGCTGCGTGTAGTGACGACTTAAAAAACATACAAGACGAACTGGCAATGCATAAACAAAGAACAGGGGCCACATACACAGAGGGCTAACGGGAAACCGGGAACACCTGGTGACAAGACAGGGGCAAAACCACAGGTGAAACCAATCCTGGCATGACAGTTTAATAAAAATTTGTAGTAATAATCTAATGTGTGGGAAATTCTGAATTCCATAAACTGCCAGTTTGCAAGTTTGGCAACATAAGAAAATGAAAAAGAGAAAACGTACATTGACAATAACACATCCAGGCACCAGAAGTACATAGACTCTCCGCTAGCTAAGTCCACGAACAAACAAGGAATTAAAATAGAGGGAATAATGACAGATGATGTGCAGGTGCGTGTGGGGTGTGCTGCTGCCACCATCTCCTGCCAGCAGTTAATATGCCGGCAAAGTGGAACGTCAGAGAGGAAGAGGGCACGCAGCGCCACACAGAGCTGCCGTCACACTAGCTAGGTCCGCAGAATGTTCTAGCTTGGTCCACAGAAAACATATGCCTTTCACACAGAATCTGACCATGAGAGAAAAAGGGCAGTTTATTTTTTTATTTATCGCAGTACAGGTGGTTCTTAATTATCAGGCCATGCAATGAAACACTTAAGCACTGTAAGCCAAGGTTACACTCGTACTAAGTCAATTGCTGTAAATATCAGTAGTAATGAAGAAATAATTATCCACTTGAGAGATATTGTCCGGTCTGGCCAGTTGTTATGTGTAAGCTTTATATCTATTTATTTTGAAACTGTTTAGTTTTTAAACCCTAAGGAGTATCAGGTTCGGCTGAAATATCTATCAATGGCATGTCTTTTTGCGAGAAATTAATTAATTAGGGTTTAGCAAACTGTGTATTCATAATGGATTAGTCTTTCAATAAAATATGTTTAACTAATCCTTTATAAATGCTTTATTAGGTTCTGCTTATTATAAAGTCAATATGGTTCACTTAACTCAGTCTTAGGATCAGTGGCCAAGAAAGACCAAGTCACCACTGTAATAAAAAATATCCACATGAATCTTCTCCAGAAAGAACAGAATAGAATTAATTAGATTAGGATTACAATAGAAGGTTAGAAATATAAATTCTACCAGCAGGCTGAATATGAACATGGCAAAAGATTGGAATGGAAGCTTTGAGGAGATTTCATCCGAAAAAATATAAACATAGAAACCACACGGCTTGGGGGGAAGAAGGAGAGAAAGAGAGCGTTGAAACATGAACAAAGAAGATTATACAGGAGTAAAGAACAAAGGTGGAACAGGGGATAAATAGTACAGAAATGTAATATTTGGCTTACTGGGCTCAGCCTGGGTTCAGCTGTAATTGAACATGGGAAACACTGGTCCAGCAGTTGAAATTCAGGAAACAATGTTTTGAAGGTAAAAAAAAATATTAAGAGCATTTACACAAACACTCACACACACATAGGGCTCATTATCATTACGATACATTTTCGAAGACATATGGAAGGCCAATTCAGACACTAGTTTTCTTGAATACAGTTTCAGATATCAAAAGCTCGAGACGTTACCTTTTAAGCATGAAAAAAAGTTTGGTTCGAGCCCTCCTGGAGGCTTGACATTTGCAACGCCACGATAGAGACCTACTACGCAGGGGCGTGGCCATCGATCACGATAGAGACCTACTACGCAGGCGTGTGGCCATCGATCACGATAGAGACCTACTATGCAGGCGTGTGGCCATCGATCACGATAGAGACCTACTACGCAGGCGTGTGGCCATCGATCACGATAGAGACCTACTACGCAGGGGCGTGGCCATCGATCACGATAGAGACCTACTACGCAGGCGTGTGGCCATCGATCACGATAGAGACCTACTACGCAGGGGCGTGGCCATCGATCACGATAGAGACCTACTATGCAGGCGTGTGGCCATCGATCACGATAGAGACCTACTACGCAGGTGTGTGGCCCTCGATCACGATAGAGACCTACTACGCAGGGGTGTGGCCCTCGATCACGATAGAGACCTACTACGCAGGCGTGTGGCCATCGATCACGATAGAGACCTACTACGCAGGCGTGTGGCCATCGATCACGATAGAGACCTACTATGCAGGCGTGTGGCCATCGATCACGATAGAGACCTACTACGCAGGTGTGTGGTCATCGATCACGATAGAGACCTACTACGCAGGTGTGTGGTCATCGATCATGGGGAAAAATCAAGCGGTATGCTTACGGACTGCACAGAAATGTCTTCATGTCCGCAAAACTCTGTGAGGCTCTATCGAAAATGTAACGCATGCTACCCTGGAAGGTGGCATCTCGAGCCATCGATTTCTGCAAAAAAGTTTTGATTACCTGCAAGAAAACACGTGCAGTCATCAATACTTTGCACAAAAAGGGCTTCACAGGCAAGGATACCATTTATCAGATCATCAAGAACTTCAAGGAGAGAGATTCAATTGCCGGACTTTTCTCCCCAAGAAAGTCCAGCAAGTGCCAGGACCGTCTCCTAAGTTGATTCAGCAGTGGGATCGGGGCACCACCAGTGCAGAACTTGCTCAGGAATGGCAGCAGGCAGGTGTAAGTGCATCTGCACACACCGTGAGGCGAAGACTTTTGGCGGATGGCTTGGTGTCACAAAGGGCAGCAAAGAAGCCACTTCTCTCCAGGAAAAACATCAGGGACAGACTAATATTCTACAAAAGGCACAGGGATTGGACTGCTGAGGACTGGCGTAATTTTTTCTAATGAATCGCCTTATTTGATTGTTTGTCATCAGTCAGGATGTGGCCCAGAAGTTAATTGACAGCAGGCCAGGACGGATTGCAGAGGTCTTGAAGAAGAAGGGTCAACACTGAAAATATTGACTTTATGCATGTTCTTAATGTTATTGTCAATAATAGTCTGTGACATTTACAAAATGCTTTAAATTATACTTCAGTAGTCCCATCTGACAAAAATATCTAAAAACATTGCAGCAAAAAACTTTGTGTAAAAAAACAATACTTGTGTCATTCTCAGAAAGTTTGGCCACGGGTGTACGCTTGTGTCTATAGTCTTCTTCAAATGTAACACAATGCGAACAAGCCCACACACTCAGGAGCCCACACACTCAGGTTCTACCAAAAATATACAACCTCTCCCTTTTCTCCTCCTGTTCTCTGCCATCTCTTTTTTTGTGCTACAGACACACCAGAAACCATTGCACTTTCAATGGTCTAAAATAAAACCCAGCATCCACTACTGGGCCAGAACCAGACCCAGTTGAACTATGATTGGGCCTGTCATTTGCCATGTTTGAGCCCATCATATTGCTACTTTGCTACCTGCAATTGATCTGCTGTGGTTGGTAGGCTGGTTGGTAGGCTGGTTGGTAGGCTGGTTGGTAGGCTGGTTGGTAGGCTGGTTGGTAGGCTGGTTGGTAGGCTGGTTGGTAGGCTGCTGCTGTCTTGTTTTTTCAGCTTTTCAATTTTGAAGTCTGTCAAAGCTCAGATGTATTTCATCTCAGCACCCCTTTCTCTTTACATGCATTGGCCAACTCCACTATGCGCACAGTAAACATAGTGTTGGCCAAGTGTCTCAAAGCACAGCAAGGCTTTACTGCCTCTGAATGGAGAGAGAAAGATGGAGAAAACTAGAGTGACAGACAAAGAGAGAGAGAAAGATGGAGAGAACTAGAGTGACAGACAAAGAGAGAGAGAAAGATGGAGAGAACTAGAGTGACAGACAAAGAGAGAGAGAAAGATGGAGAGAACTAGAGTGACAGACAAAGAGAGAGAGAAAGATGGAGAGAACTAGAGTGACAGACAAAGAGAGAGAGAAAGATGGAGA
>JACXGK010009608.1:0-19713 GCA_016801125.1 Novumbra hubbsi
TGGTTGCAGTAACATTACTCATGGTCAAACATGTCCCAGCCTCTCCAGCCTGATGGATGGTTGCAGTAACATTACTCATGGTCAAACATGTCCCAGCCTCTCCAGCCTGATGGATGG
The DNA here is from genome assembly GCA_016801125.1 of Novumbra hubbsi. NCBI lineage: Eukaryota > Metazoa > Chordata > Actinopteri > Esociformes > Umbridae > Novumbra > Novumbra hubbsi. The sequence continues at coordinate 118 of JACXGK010009608.1, forward strand.
TTGCAGTAACATTACTCATGGTCAAACATGTCCCAGCCTCTCCAGCCTGATGGATGGTTGCAGTAACATTACTCATGGTCAATGCGCCCGCTCTGATTAAAAGTGCCTGTTATAGAATAGCCTTTTATTATTCACATATCATTTATGTTTGTTAAATAACAGGAGGATCTCGGCACTGTTGATTGCTTTTACCCAGCACTGCTTTTTTCTCTTTTTTCTCTGTTTCTGTCTCTTTCTCTCTTGCCCCCTGAAGACTGAAGGTTCCTTCTGTCATACTGGAGCTGCTGTCTGTGCTGAGGTAGAGATTAATATTCGGGGACTCTTTAGCAATGGTGTTGGTTATTGACCTTGTTCAATCCTGCTCTGTTTAAATGGGGCTTGGAGTTGACGTGCGTGAGTGTGTGTTCGCAAGCAGGAGAGCTCCTTTACTGAACATTCCTGCTTCCGCTAAGTAGAGGGACAAACCAACCTGGGGTCCAACAACACAACTTGTCTTGGCACGCTAACCACAACCTTTAAAAAACAAGCACGGATACAAAAGCAATAATGATAAAACAAGTGCCCATAACAAAAATAATAATAACACATTATTTTTTTTATATAGTGATTTTCATTATGCATACATCTGGGGGTACTAAAAGTCAGCACAAACATGAAAACATGAAAACATGTACTTTATGGATATTTCTTCAGCCCCCACCTAGAGAAAATCTATTTACAGTTTAGGTTAGGATTAGAGAGAAACTTGGTCCTTTTGTGTCCCCATAAGGTTAGTAATACAGGACTGCTTATGCATGCGTGTGTGGGTTTGAGTGTAAACAATACTCCTGCACAATGATGGTTTGTTAGGACACCCCTGTACGTCTTTCATAAATGAAAGATCACCTGGATTCCCTTTTTAGCTCAAAGACAAACACACAGGAAATGAGCTTCACTCTACTGAAATAACCACGTAAGTTTACTTATGTGGGAATAATTCACATGTTTGAAATGCTCATATTTTGGATAAGAGCAAACGGTTTGCAGCATGAATGTATCACACCACCCAAATAACAACAACCGAATAATGTATTTGTGTCGACAGGATGCAACTTTTCTGTGAAACATTTTGGAAAACGTTTTAGATTCCATTACCTAAAGAACCCCCAGGAAGGGGTCCAAATCAGTGCAAGGTACCAGCTGTACTGAATAAGTAGACCACTTAGTGTCTAAAAGTTTAGTTAGCTTTGCTGCCAACGATGATATTTTTACTCTAGTTTTAGTTTGTTATAATTTTATTTCTGTTTACTAAGAACCGGTAGTATTTATTTTAGTTACAGTTTTATCCGTACGTTGGTGTGTCATAAGTGGGGGAGCGTGATTATAATGGATGTACAGAGTCTCCATGTTTATTCATGAGCTCATAAGACTGCACTGTTTTACTATGTGCTCTCAGATTTCTACATAACTCATAATTGTTGAGCAACAAAAAGCTCTCTGCTCACCGAACCTCTGCCTTTAATAGCGTCCTCATTTCATCTGCATTGTGCCACACTTTTCCTCCGGGCCATGGGTGCCCACTGCTCACCGTCACTGGGTTCCACCAGGGAACCTGCAAACAAAGCCTCAGAAACCCCAGCCCCCCCACCGGTCCGCTCAGTCCAGCTATGACACTCTGTCCCAGTGCAACAGCCATCGCCACCCCGCCAACTGACCACGACTGCTTTTGAAACATCATGTAATGTTCCCACATTTCCACAAGCCATACTGGGGCACTGGTGCTGTAATTCTGTTACCACGCTGCATCTTCATCTATAACCCATCTCCCACCCACTCCTAATCAGTACCCTGCGTGTGTTGTCTTCGGTTGGGATGCATCTCCTCCCTGATCCCCGGAGACCTCAAGGGAGCTGCAGTGATCAGGCAGCCCTGAGATCCAGGCAGGCTGTCCGCCCAGCCCAGTCTTTTGTGCACTTGCAGCATCCTCCAAGCTGCTGTCCTCAGCTAATGGGGTATGTTCTGAATTCATAAAAACATTTCTGCACCAATGTGTGTGTGTGTGTGCATGTGGGTTGCGTGCGCGCGCGTGTGTGTGTGTGCATATGTAAGCAGCACAGCTTCGTTCTGAACATTCTTGCTTCCACTAAGTAGAGGGATGGACAGACCTCAACTTAACACACTTATCATGGATTCCCACTAGTGAAAAAGGAATTTTCTACAGGCGACCTCCAAACTGGTAACTGCTAGGAAACCACTGCACTAAACTACTCTCAACCCTCTTCTAATCTCCCCGTAACTAGACAGGTGAATACCACCTAGATGGAACTGATGGTGTATTTCTCTAATTGGCTATACTCTTATATCTCCTGCTCACCACCTTGAGTATTGTAAATGTACAGTATGTTGACATGGTAAGTTGATTTAGTGTTGATTTTAATGTATTATTAATATGTGTTGACACATTAGGTTGATTTAGTGTGATAAATGTAAAGTATGTTGACACGTTCCATTTACTTTGTGTCATGTCCTGGCTGGGAGCCCCTAGCCTACTCTATGTTTTGGGGCTCACAGTCAGGGCATGCCACCTAGAGAGGCCTCTAGCCCTCTCTATGCCGCTGTGGGCTTCCCAGTCAGAGCAGCTGTGTTCAGTTGACTCTGATTGGGGAGGCTACTTAGGCTAGGCTACAGCCACACAAGAGGTGTGGTTGATTGTTCGTTCTGTTCGTCGCAACAACGTTCACGGTTTGTCTTGTTTATTCCCAAGTCATGTGGATAAGCTGCACCTTTCGTTTGTAACTTCGCTGTTGTGTTCATGTATAGTTATTGTCCTGTTTTTATGCTGTTTACTCCTGCACCTTTTTTTTCGTTAGCTGTGTAGTTCGTGTTACGTGTTTTGTGGAAAAAAATCACCCTTTACTTTCAAAATGTCTGCACTTGATTTCGCCATGCACAACAGCCCTGACACCTCGTTTATTATAAATGCACAATATTTTGACATTAAGTTGTTTTAGTGTATTATGAATGTACAGCATGTTGACACATTATGTTGATTTAAAGTATTCTGTACATACATGGCTCAAAAGAATTCAGGGAACACGTGATCATCACAGTATAACACCAAGTCAATTAGACACACACTGGTACAACCAAGACCTTTTCAAGGCATAAGCGAACATAAGTGGTCTGTTAGGGCACCCGACCGCTAGGGGCCCCAAATCGAATTCTGCTCTGAGACCCCAAAAGGCTAGAGCCTTTGATACACTATTCGTCTATCAGTATGTGTTTCAGATTGACCGGCTAATAGACAGATGGACAGACAGGCAGGCAGACAAAAATGCAGTCAGGCAGGCAGGCATGGTCAGTGAGGTGGTCAAACAGAAGTCAATGAGGTGCTTTAGGGTAGCCAGGCCTGGTTTAGCTCCTCTAGGGGTGGCTTGCTGCCTGAACATCTGTGTGTCAGGGTGGTCCTAACGGATATGACCTCAGAGTTGCTGTGTGTCAGTCTTGATTGGTGTGTGTGTGTGTGGAGGGGGGGCGCTTCGGTAAAATGCTGACCCCACTGACAACGTGCCGGATTGATTGATAGAATTGTTTTGGGTGCTTTGGGCCCCTGAGCTAATTGGTTTGGCTGATTGAGCTCTTGATGACATGCATGAATGGGGACAGAGGGGGCTAGTGAGCGGATCGAAGGAATTCAACCTGAACCCAACCTCTGTCTGTGGACCCCACCTCCCCCATCTTGGCTATGAACCTGCAAGAATCCTATGGATCTTGGGTTCTCTTTTCTGTTTGTTTTTCATCGCTTTATATTTGATTGGTTTGTTGACAGGAGCAGGGGGTTTCTGAGGGTTACAGGGGGTGTCTGAGGGGTAAAGGGGAGCAGTGGGAGGTACAGAGACCCCCCACACGTGGCTTCTGTTTCAGACAAACTCTGGCTTCTGTTACTGGCAATATCTGTCTTCCTTCAGACCAAATCTGGCGTCCGTTTCAGACAAGCTCTGGCTTCAGTTTCTGTGTCTGTAGCAACTGCTTTGGACACACTTGTGATGTTAAGAGAGTTGCTGCTGGGTATGGGTGTGTTTGTCAGCTAAGCTTAAAGTGTTTGAAATAATGATCTCCCTTTTCACAAGCCTCTACTCCACATGGCCAGATCCCGAATGAAAACAAACCAGGTGAACAGTGTTTATTTGCCTCGGCTACTTATGTGCTTCTGGTTGGCATGGCCTGCTTTGCCAAGCCACTCCACCTCCATCATGAATTCATTCAGCAGTTAAGGTGGAGGATCCAGAGTGGTCATTATTTTCACGTTAGGGAAAGAACATCATCTTGTACGTTTTTGCCATTCTTAGAAATTCAGGGAGAAAAGTAAGGCAAAGAATGTCAGAGAGTAGGCCTAGGACTGGACAGAATGGACCAAAGGAAATCCATATAGTAATGAATTGCCTGAATTGATGCATACCAATAATTAGGACAATTTGTTTCTAACATTATTAGCTCATTACCTGTCGAAACTATTAGTTTGTTTGTTGTAGGCATCAATTACTTACTGACTAATTACCAATAAACCATATTAACATGTTTTAAACATAACATTTCTCCTTTATAGGCTAGCCTACTTATCTTTACAAAATCTGCAAAAGCCTTGGTCCTGGCCTTTGAGAAGGTTTAACACTGATCGCTAGGTATTTCTCTTCCTTTTCCCCTCGCACATCACTCTGGTCTTCTCTGCCCTTCACCTCCTCTTCCCCTTGCCTCCCTAGCTTTATCCTTCTTTTAGGTGGTGGTTGCAGATGACAGATGGCCCCAGATGTCCTATGAAGAAGCATGCCCTCCTGCCAGCTTGGGGCTGCCATCTGTCTGAAGGCATTTCAGAAAGGGGGTTGTTTATCATCAGTCAGGTGTCAAAAACACATATCATAGATTTGTACAATTAGACACGTGCACATTTGGACGCACACTTATTCGAACCCACTCACACCTCCACACACCACATCATTACCCTTCGTTCTGACATCAGGATAACAATCATCGCTACAGTCCACATATGGTCTGATTTTACGATGATTAAATTTCCAGATGCAACCTCCTATTTCCTGCTTCCACTGTAAGACGTAACATTTGTATTTGTTTCCAATTATATTTGCTTTTTTTTACTAGGTTTTATAAAACAAAGAACTTGCCATAGTCTACATAATTTTTTATTAAGACACTTTTTAATCTGGTCTGTTATCACTTTTTGTACTTCTCTGTTCTTCCATTGATTCACTAAATGACCTCCCCAATCCTTTCATTGTCCTTTTTTCTCCCATCCCTCTCTGAGTCCTTGGGCTGTTCCGGAAATAATAGAATTCCTAATGGTTCACTCATAACCCAGCCGCAACATTCTACCAAATCTATTTCTTGTTCATGTGGCCATGTGTTTTACTCCACCATTTACTCATAGAGCACAGGTCTGACCTAACCTGTACTCTGTGTATCATAGAATCATTTCTATGATAGAATGAGAGATGATGAGTTCTACATCCTAACATATCAGGAGCGGTGGACCCTCTCCCAGAACATTCCTGACTCAGAGCTGTCCTTGCTGGCAGGCTGGCTGCACAATTTGAATGCTTATTTATTTACCTTTCCATTTTAGTCATTTAGCAGACGCTCCTAACCAGAGAGAATTTTAGTTGGACATCAATCTTAACACAGTTTAGTGTTACACAACACAGTCCAGTAATAGCTAATCCACTTTATTCAAGGAAGTATCTCAAAATCAGCAAACTAAGTATCAGCAAACTAAGTGCTAGAATATTTACCTTCTAGCACTATATTTCCTGTACTACTTTCAATACAAAGACTTGTCCGGCATCCATATTAAGAAGTAAGTTCTAAAACAAAACCCCATCGGAGGTCAGAGAAAACGTCTTGTTGTCACTCAAACAGACTCCAACCCAGACATCCTAATATGGAAGTTTGTGTCCATCTGATTGTGGGTCAACCTGCGGATGTTCCAGTCGTCTTCTATCTAATCTATTCCTTTGCGTGGGACTTGAGTCTTTTGTCAGTGACGCTGTGTGCTAAAAACACGCCGGCCCACCCTTACAGAGACTGTTTATGCAAATGCAGCAAATACGCTAAAATAGAGTGTAGGCCAACATACTGTAGAAATGCAGGCTCATGTGCCACGCATACCACACTGCTCTCTCCTGCCAGGCACGGGAAGTTATGATGGAAATGGGACATCGCACAGCGGCCTTGGACTCATCACAGGGAAGTGTTTCGAATTAACTGTGCCGGACTAGGGTGCTTTGTTGTGGTTTCAGGGTCACAAGACAGATCAGGACCACGTGCTTGTGTGTTTGTGCGAGCGTCTCTTACGGATCTGTTTGAGTGTGCGTGTGTTTCACAGGCTTTTGGTGGAGTTGATACGTGTAAGTGTATAGGATGGCCCTGAGTAGTAAAACGATAGAGTTTGTGGGCATGTGTGCATGAAGGGACTTTCCAGTAGCGATGGCCAGCCAACACAACCTACCCTCGGGTCCGATTACAGTTAAAAGAACCAAAACAACTGGAGGTGTTCAAAACCCAGCAGTTAATGGGAAATTACACACCTCCTTTCTTCTCTTCATCCCCCTTCTCTCCTCTCCCCCTCCTTGGAATGAGCAAGAGGGCAGATTGGGCAGTGGAGGATTGCATGCCTGCAATGGATTTCTGCTTCTGCAAGTGCACAGTCAGTGCTGATGGTGTACTAAGGTGTCCATGCACACCACTGCATAATGTAGGCTTCGTGAAGCGCATCTAAACGTGTTTTTCCCAACCCACAGTGCTCCGGATTCTTCAAGACCTTAACATCCCTACAGGCTTTACATACCAACCTACCAATAAGCAATCTCCATCCATATTGAGCAATCCCTGAAATTCCGGATGTTTTTCAAAACGTCTGTGTTTTCCTGGAAACTAATTCTCAGGAATCCCCTGTTTTTCCATGCCTGACGTCAGTAATTTTCTGCGGGTGTTTCACCTCCTTCAGGCTCTCCCTGTGGAAGAGTGGAGACGTGCTTGCTTCCCACAGACACAAAGATGGTTGAAAACACATTGGGGTCCCCTCAGATGCACACATCGCGGTCTCCATCAGGGTCCCCTCAGATGCATCCAGCTCTGTCATGGTTGACACTGAAGCCATTTATTACTGTGACGGTTTAGGGGAAGTGGCGTGTCTCCAAAGGAAACTGTCTCATCTGAGATCTAACACCAATAGTGATCATGCACGACACAGCTGTTGTACAGCGGGGTGGGGGACTGTCATTCGATGGCAGAGTGGATGGTTGTATTTTGTTTTTGCCAATGTGGACCGCCAGCCGGTGTAGAGGAAGCCGGGCGGACACATTCGTGAGGCTAGGACTCGAGATGCCTGCCTGCCCAGATGTGTCTCTCGGTTTCGATTGCGAGTGATCTGAAAAGAGTGGGAGGGTGTGAAGAGGTCTTCAGAAAGGAGGAGCCGGAGACATGAAGGGGTCTTTAGAAAAAAGTAGGAGCAGGATAAATGGAGTGGTCTTCAGAAAGAAGGAGGAGCAGGGGACATGGAGGGGTTTTCAGAAAGAAGGAGGAGCAGGGGACATGGAGGGGTTTTCAGAAAGAAGGAGGAGCAGGGGACATGGAGGGGTTTTCAGAAAGAAGGAGGAGCAGGGGACATGGAGTGGTCTTCAGAAAGAATGAGGAGCAGGGGACATGGAGGGGTTTTCAGAAAGAAGGAGGAGCAGGGGACATGGAGGAGTTTTCAGAAAGAAGGAGGAGCATTTTCTGAGGAAAGACAACTGACATAAATGTTCAAGAAAGAGAGAAAGAGTGGGCGAGGGTAGAGATCAGAAGAGAAGAAGTTGGCCATTCTATGTGAGGACAGATTATATGAGGGGTCGCCTACATTCTCACTCTCTCTTCCTCGCCTCTCTAGGCCGTCTTTATCTCTCTCCCCCGTGGCCTTGCAATGACAACAGACAGCACCATAATAACACAGAGATATGATACAGCAGACAGCACCAGAATACCACTGAGATATGATACGGCAGACAGCACCAGAATAACACTGAGATATGACCCAAGAGACAATAACCTGGGCGATCCCACTGCAGTGTGGCATTGACTTTGTTGTTTTGAATCACCAATTTTAAACTCATATAAAATTTTGTCATTGTTCCCCTATATTTAGGACCTGAGTTAGACCTGGGTCACCAGGAGGGTGCAATTAATGATCAGGTTAATACTGTCCCTGATTTTCTAAGTTAGCATTTACCTTTGTCATTTTGCCTTCATCCAGAGCGACTATTCTTACTTACGTGGGATTGAAATGCACAACCCTGGCATAATGTGCACAATTCTCTACCAACTGAACAGCTCTGGACGAAGAATCACACTGCTTTTTTATGTTTCTTTGTGTCTGTGTGTGTGTGTGTGCGAGAGTTAAGGCTCAGTGGCTTACTCTAATGCAGTGAGAATGTAAGTAGGGAGAGTTGAGAGGTTGGTACAACAACATGTTGATAAGGATCTGTAACAGGTAATGCAGGTAATCCTCTCTCACACATCTAACATTGATAAAACCCACATCGTCAGCTACCACACAAAAAGACACACACCAACTGAAACCCACAACAGCAAATACACAAATACTCAAACCTTGAGTTAGCTAGCACATGTAATCTCAGACCAAAAGAGTTGTCTTGGACAAGAACTTGACCGAATTATGATGACAAATGACAAGGAAAGCTTCTCCTTTAACCTGTTCTCCTCCACCACCATCCATCTTATTCCTCTGCTCAGAACTCCTGTTCTTCTCCTCCGCCACCATCCATTTTGCTCCTCTGCTCAGAACTCCTGTTCTTCTCCTCCACCACCATCCATCTTATTCCTCTGCTCAGAACTCCTGTTCTTCTCCTCCGCCACCATCCATTTTGCTCCTCTGCTCAGAACTCCTGTTCTTCTCCTCCACCACCATCCATCTTATTCCTATGCTCAGAACTCCTGTTCTTCTCCTCCGCCACCATCCATTTTGCTCCTCTGCTCAGAACTCCTGTTCTTCTCCTCCACCACCATCCATCTTATTCCTCTGCTCAGAACTCCTGTTCTTCTCCTCCGCCACCATCCATTTTGCTTCTCTGCTCAGAACTGCTAAGAAATTCCATCTCCAAAATAACATAACATGACAGATGAATTGACTTTATCTTTCCACTGTCGTGTATACGTTTTCATAATGTTTCGTTTTTGCTTCAAAGCAGGTGGTTTGAATGTGTGTTTGTCTAATAAATCATTGTGATTCTGTGCCTCAGAAAAGTATTCTATTCAGATCCCTTCACCTTCTCCACATTTTATGTGTTATAGACTTATTTTGCAATTGTTTAAATACAGTGCACCCGGAAAGTATTCACAGCGCTTCACTTTTGCCACATGTTGTGTTATGTTACAGCAGTATTCCAAAATAAATTCAAGATTTTTTGTCCCTCAAATTTCTACACACATTTATATTTTTGCAAATGTATAAAAATATAAATAAATCACAAGTACATAAGCATTCACAGCCTTTGCCATGACACTAAAAATTTAGCTCAGGTGCATCCTGTTTCCAGTGATCATCCTTGATGTTTTTACAACTTAATTGGAGTCCACCTTTTGTAAATTCAGTTGACTGGACATGATTTGGAAAGGCACACACCTGTCCATATAGGGTCCCTGTGACGTTTGGTTAAGGAGTGGACCAAAATGCAGATAGGCAATCGTGATAGGCTTTTATTACACCTATCTTAGTTGCGGAAGAGTGCAACAACGTCTGTGACGGTGTAGGAAGGAGTGGACCAAAATGCAGGTAGGCAGTTTGCTCAAATAGGGTTTATTGTCCCTATTGTAGACACGGTAAGTGTTCAACGACAACTCCCGTTCTCTGATACAAGAGATAATCAACAGTGACAGAGTCACTCAAATGCTCTGCAGCACAGACGTGGTGACACACAACACATACGACAATACCGAACGAAGAGACAAGACACACGAGGGATTAAATGCACAGGTAACGAGGGCCAGCTGTAAGGAATCAGGGAGGGATGCGTTCACAGGACATGGGGAACAGGACAAACATGAACGTTGGTGCCTAGAAGGCCGGCGACGTCGAACGCCGGGGGGCTACGCGGGCAGGGGAGTGGCCGCCAGTAGGCGGAGACGTGACAACGTCTTCCGTTATGTGTCACAATAAGGAGGCAGTGAAACACCGTCACTGATAAGCACAACGGTACTGACAGTCAAGAGATAGACAATAACGAACGCAGAGACAAGACACATGAGGGATTATATACACAGGTAACAAGGACCAGCTGGAAGGAATCATGGTGGGATGCGTTCACAGGACATGGGGAACAGGACAAACACGAACGGTGGTGCCTAGAAGGCCGGCGACGTCGAACGCTGGGGGGCTACGCGAACAGGGGAGCGGAGACGTGACAGTCCCACAGTTGACAGTGCATGTCAGCATAGTTTACACTGGCGTTGTGCATGTCAGAGCACATTCATATTTACAAACCAAGCCATGAAGTGAAAGGAACTGTCTGTAGACCTCTGAGACAGGATTGTATCGAGACACAAATCTGGGAAAGGGTTCAGAAAGATTTCTGTAGCCTTGAAAGTCTCAATGAGCACAGTGGCCTCCATCATCCATAAATGGAAGAAGTTTGGAACCACCCGGGCCCTTCCTAAATTTGCCCGAATGGCCAAACTGAGCCATTGAGGGAGAAGGGCCTTAGTCAGGGAGGTGACCAAGAATCTGATGGTCACTCTGACAGAGCTCCAGCGTTGCTCTATGATGAGAAGAGAACCTTCCGGAAGGACAACCATCTCTGCAACACTCCACCAATCAGGCCTGTATGGTAGCCATAGATAGTTAGCCAGACGGAAGTCACTCCGCAGTAAAAGGCACATGACAGCCTGTTTGGAGTTTGCCAAAAGGCACCTGAAGAACTCTCAGACCATGACAAACTAAATTCTCTGGTCTGATGAAACAAAGATTGAACTCTTTGGCCTGAATGACAAGCATCATGTCTGGAGGAAACTAGACACGTCACCTGGCCAATACCATCCCTACACTGAATCATGGTGGTTGCAGCATCATGCTGTAGGGATGTTTTTAAGTGGAAGGAACTGGGAGACTAGTCAGGATCAAGGGAAAGATGAATGCAAGAATGTATAGAGACATCCTTGATGGAAACCTGCTCCAGAGCGCTATGGACCTCAGACTGGGGCAAAGATTCATCTTCCAACAGGACAACAACCCTAAGCACACAGCCAAGATAACAAAGGAGTGGCTTTGGAAACACTCTGTGAATGTCCTTGAGTGGCCCAGCCAGAGCCCAGACTTGAACCCGCATGAACATCTCTGGAGAGACCTGAAAATGGCTGTGCACTGACACTCCCCATACAACCTGATGGCGCTTGAGAGGTCCTGCCAAGAGGAATGGGAGAAAAATAGGTGTGCCAAGCTTGTAGCACCATACTCAAAAAGTCCTGGGGCTGTAATTGCTGACACAACAACTAAACAAACTTTCTTAAATCTTTCATTATGGGGTAATGTGTGTAGAATTTAATTTAATCCATTTTGGAATAAGACTGTAACATAACAAAATGTGAAAAAAGTGAAGTGCTGTGAATATTTGCCATCCAACCCTATCCCAAATTTACACAGAATACTTCATAATTGCCATAACGTTTGCCCCAACATTTTGCCTATTTACTGAAAAACTGAAATATCTCATATATCTGTACATAAGATTTGAGAGCCTGTTTAATGACATTTAAAATTCCGCTCATATTCATCCCATGTACTTTCATCCTCCTTGAGATTAATCTAGAAGATTCAATCCCACTTGTAGCAAATTCAATTCATTCAAGTTTCATTAAGATTGTGTCGAAACATAGATTTGGGGAAAGTTACACAAAAATGAGCAATGAAAGATCCCAGGAGCACAGTGGGCTCTATCATTGTGAAATGGAAGACATTTTTAACCACCGGCCATCAGTTTCTCTTATGTGCAGTATTTTGAAAATAAATAGAATTTATTACAATAATTGAAATGAAATTTAGGTGTGAATTTATATATTAATTTATATATTCATCATCATCCTTCCTGTCTTTGGCGTCTTCATCTTTGTTGTCCGACATGCTGTCGGTCTCCTTGGCTTTAACAAAAGCCTCAACGTATTCTTAGAGCTGGCCGACTGGCTAGCATTAAGTAGCCTTGGTTGGGGAAGTGATGAAGAAACAAATGGACCCTAACATGAGCTTTAGAAATGCTATTGAGAGATTGGAGAAAATGTCAAAAGGCTCTCTGCAGCACTCCATCAGTCAGGCCTTTATGGTAAATTGTTTGGACTAAAACAATTCCTGAGTAAAAGGCATATGACATGCCGGCTTAAGGAATCTGAGAGCATGAGGAAATGTATTCTCTGGACATGGGAAGAATGCAGTTTACTGACGCTTTCTATCCAAATGGATAGAGCTTAACAGGGTCTACAAAGAAGAATGGGAGAAAATGGGCAGGAGAAAATGCTAGGTATCTAAGTACCCAGAGCTGTTATGAGTGTGAATACTTTCCGAAGGCGCTTTATATGCAGAAGTGACACATTTTAGGATCTACTATTCACAATAATACTGGTGAACACAAGGGTAAAATCAGATTTATATAAAAAAGAAAAAGAACTAATATAATATGTAAAATGTTATTTGAATAGAATTATATATCAAAGTCATATTTTTCCATAATACCCTGCCCAAATGGAACCAAAATTCAAGAGGGACGCACACACTACCGGCAGGCGTAATGTGTGTGTGGCCGTACAGCAAGACAGCACCATGTCTCTGACCGGTCTAATGTAGCCTAGCCACCTTGTAGTTTAGCCTCTCCTCTGCCAGGTGCTGCTGCTGTGCGTCAATTAGTTAAAGAGCATCGCTAAAAGGTTCCACTTTATCTGCCCGTCTGTGTGATGGATAGCGGTCCTGTTTGGTCATGTTCACAGACCGCCATAGAGGCCTCTCTGTTTGGGAAGCATTGTGTTCACAGCACCGTCGACAGAAGCACTAGGCATGATTAAAGACGCATGTTTCACTTTACAGCCTGCTTGTGTGTTTGGAGTGCGTATGGTGTCAGTGTGTGTGTGCGGAATATGGCGCCACAGTAGAGGAAGCCATTGCAATGTTGTTTCTACGTGGGACAAAAGATGAGATTAGCTTTGGTGAATGGCAATATAACTGCAGTAGAAGGAAAGTATTTGCCGTCATCAGTTTCTCTTATGTTTAGTATTTGTTGCATATCATATACTGTGTTCATGTTGTGCTCGGTTTTTCTTTGTTTGTGTGTGAGTGTGTGTGTGTGCAGCCAAGAAATAATAAACCACTTGATCTGCGTTGCAATGACACGTGGACAGATGGAGAGAGAGAGAATGAACATCTGTTTAAATACGTGGTTACCTGCCCCAAATCTGTTTTGTTGGCCTCACCAGATTGATCTGGAAGCCAATCAGTAGACAAATGGATTATGCAGACTGTTGGGGGGTGAATGGAGCTGACTGGGACTGTTAATGTCTCATTTCCTTCCTAAATGACTGAATGTCCTTGAGGAGCATCTCAATGCCCTTGTTGTGTTTACCAGCCAGAGCTCTGGCTGGGTTAGGCCTCATTGTCTTTAGTTCCCCTGTGGATAACAAGAATTTTGCATTGGTTTTGTTTTTGTAATGGCGCTTGATCTTCTATCTGACGGAATGTAACTGTCGTTTTGAATCTGTGTGAATACAGCACATATGAAATTGAGGGTTTTCTGTCTATTTGTGCTTTGGGGCTCTGTGTGTGTGTGTGGCTTGGGGAGGATGTTCCCACAATATACTAATCTAGACTATGCCACTATAACTATGGTACTCTGAACTATCCTGGTCTAAACAACTATGCTACTCCAAATCCACTATACTGCTTCTAACAACACTAGTGTAAACTACTTTAAATACATTATACTACTCTAAACTATGCTAGTGTAAACTATGCTACTCTAAATGAACTGCTACTGTAAGCATTTGAACCCCACCAAATGTTTTGATCATATTCTAGGCTCTAGAATAGTTTGAAGGTTGTATTTGTATCTCCCTCACAAAACAGGGAGATGGGGCTGCCTTTTACAATATTGCATTTATGTCATATTTATATATATATATATATATATATATGTTCAAGGCAAGAAAGACAAACAGCCCATTAAACCAACACAAAGATAAATCATTGCATACAATGTCAATAATATATCCGGACATATTTTTTCACAGTTTTCTAGTTATATAATATATTATGATGTCTGACAAGCGATCTTTGGGTATGGTAGCAACTACAAGCACCAAGATCTAAGGAAAAACTGTCTAATAAAGTGGTGACGCAGGCAGTAATAAACGTGTGTGTGAATACATGTTAAGTGAGTGAGTGACCATGTCTGATCAATGCTACTCATCTCTGCCGACAGCTATGCCTCCTGCTTAGAAGCTCTGTTGTGGTAACTATTGAGGTAGGACGTCAGTGTAGGACAACGTCATAGTGACAGGATAGGATGAAAATATCTAGCTGGCACAATGAGGTCAATGCAATGGTTTAATAACAGATGGGTACTATCATGACACACCTAAAGTAATAAAGTACGACTATGGTGTATATTGTAGACAACGTCACACCTATCAAACCATAACCACCAGACTACCCGAACACCTGTTTTTAAACTAAAGATAGATGAAGCGGCTATGTGGTACATTGTGAAAACTATGACCCATGAGGTCTTGTCGAAAATCATTGTCGCATTTCCACCAAATTTGTTCAGCGACACCTGTCATCTCCTTTGATGGTCTGGCTATTTATCTTCAAAACAGTAGTAAAATGGAAAATAGATACTAGTAGCTATAGGAGAAATATTAGATTATAGGTAGAAACTGTAATAGATAACTTTAAAATAGGTATTAGTATGTGTTAAGGGATAAATGTTTTTCCAGATTGCCGTAATCTGTGTGTTTCAGTGATACTGGCACATTTTGAGCATGCAACCTTAATGGCAACCTGTACCCAATGTAGAGCATTTTGTCCAGAGCCGTAAAAACCTACTCACTACATAGTACACTACTTTTGATGCAAGCCTTGGTGAAAAGTAGTGCACTATATACTGAAGGGTGCCATTTTTGACAGAGCCAATAGCGTCCCTGTGGTGGCATAGAAAAGGCCATTTAACCTAAATTACCCTAGAGAACTTTCTATCCCAACGAAGAGAGGCTGGATTAGTCTGTGTAATTCGTCCTGGGATTAGGGCATACGCTAAACAAAGACACCTTAATACTATAATAACACAATTTCGCAGAGCAAATTCCATTAAGCTCCTCAAAATCCGCTTACTTTCTCGTCATACAGTTTGTGGAGTTTGTAATGCCCCCGTCCTCACCTTCCTTTACTCTTCCACCCCACGTTTTATTGGATCAGACCATTCTACAACCCCGCCCCTTCTGTGTGGACAAGAGGTGGCCATTCACAGGAAAATGTCGGAAGTTCAGAAAAAGGTTCATCCCATTGGTCAGCTCTTGCAAGGTAGAAAGCTACTGGCATTCTGCTGAGTGGTGTGGTGTAGCAGCCCTCCTTGAATTCATTCCTCACATTCCTGCAGTCTTTTGGAGGGATTAGTACGATGGAAACACTAAGGATTAATTAGTTGTGACGGATTTTAACCAACAAAAAATCTTTTATTTTCTGTGGACATGAACATTTCCTCCAGCACGGAAGAAAGAATTTTAGTAAGAAATATGTGAGATGGACAGAGACAGAACGAGCAATGTCAGACATGCATTGATTTGATGTGCCAGGTAACTTCTGGTAGTAACACTGGGGTGATGTTGATGGGCCAGGTAACTTCTGGCAGTAACACTGGGATGATGTTGATGGGCCAGGTAACTTCTGGCAGTAACAGTGGGGTGCTGTTGATGGGCCAGGTTATACCTTATGTGTTTTTGGGGTGGGCCTTACCAAGAAAAGGAACTTGTGTTTTCAGACATAGAAAAACAGCCTTGCCTGTGGAACCATAAGCACTAATGCACACATAAACACAGAGACAAAGACTGTAATGTGCCAGAAAAACAAGTGCCAGGTTGTGTAGGAATTCATTGGAAGTCTCTAACCTACACATGCAACAGCGATATGGCATGTTTATTTAAGCAGTAAAACATGCAGGCACGTGTGTATCATGAATACAGTCACTTAGGTAAATAACATTGGCTGCTTGATGATAGTGGAGTGCCATGTACCTACGATTCTATTCACGATACAGCACAAACTTGCTTGCCTTCTGGCTTCCGGATCATTGGTACACTTCAACTGTGAGAGACGGAACCTAAAACAAATAATCCAGAAAATCACATTGTATGATTTTTAAGTAATTCATTTGCATTTTATTGCATGACATAAGTATTTAATACATCAAAAAAGCAGAACTTAATATTTGGTACAGAAACCTTTGATTGCAATTACAGAGATCATACATTTCCTGTAGTTCTTGACCAGTTTTGCACACACTGCAGCAGGGATTTTGGCCCACTCCTCCATATAGACCTTCTCCAGATCCTTCAGGTTTCGGGGCTGTTGCTGGGCAATACGGACTTTCAGCTCCCTCCAAAGATTTTCTTTTGGGTTCAGGTCTGGAGACAGGCTAGGCCACTCCAGAACCTTGAGATGCTTCTTACGGAGCCACTCCTTAGTTGCCCTGGCTGTGTGTTTTGGGTCGTTGTCATGCTGGAAGACCCAGCCACGACCCATCTTCAATGCTCTTACTGAGGGAAGGAGGTTGTTGGCCAAGATCTCGTGATACATGGCCCCATCCATCCTCCCCTTAATGTGGTGCAGTCGTCCTGTCCTCTTTGCAGAAAAGCATCCCCAAAGAATGATGTTTCCACCTCCATGCTTCACGGTTGGGATGGTGTTCTTGGGGTTGTACTCATACTTCTTCCTCCAAACACAGCAAGTGGAGTTTAGATCAAAAAGCTCTATTTTGTCTCATCAGACCACATGACCTTCTCCCATTCCTCCTCTGGATCATCCAGATGGCGGGCCTGAACATGCGCTAGCTTGAGCAGGGGGACCTTCCGTGCGCTGCAGGATTTTAATCCATGACGGCGTAGTGTGTTACTAATGGTTTTCTTTGAGACTTTGGTCCCAGCTCCCTTCAGGTCATTGACCAGGTCCTGCTGTGTAGTTCTGGGCTGATCCCTCAACTTCCTCATGATCATTGATGCCCCACAAGGTGAGATCTTGCATGGAACCCCAGGCCGAGGGTGATTGACCGTCATCTTGAACTTCTTCCATTTTGTAATAATTGGGCCAACAGTTGCTGCCTTCTCACCAAGCTGCTTGCCTATTGTCCTGTAGCCCATCCCAGCCTTGTGCAGGTCTACAATTTTATCCCGGATGTCCTTACACAGCTCTCTGGTCTTGTCCATTGTGGAGAGGTTGGAGTCTGTTTGATTGAGTGTGTGGACAGGTGTCTTTTCTACAGGTACCGAGTTCAAACAGGTGCAGTTAATACCGGTAATGAGTGGAGAACAGGAGGGCTTCTTAAAGACAAACTAACAAGTCTGTAAGAGCCGGAATTCTTACTGGTTGGTAGCTGATCAAATATTTATGACATGCAATAACATGCAAATGAATTACTTAAAAATCATACAATGTGATTCTCTGGATTTTTGGGGGGGGTTTTGGATTCCGTCTCTCACAGTTGAAGTGTACCTATGATAAAAAGTACAGACCTCTACATGCTTTGTAAGTAGGAAAACCTGCAAAATCGGCAGTGTATCAAATAATTGTTGTTATTTATGATTCGTTAAATTAGTAATTTAGAATATAAGATCATTCTTGTTGGCATAGATGCTACGTCAAAGAACCTGTTGCCTGTAACATAGAACAGGCAGCAAGCAACTTCAGGTAACATTAAACAAGATCCTGGGATGAAAAGTTGCCAATTTGTATGCCTTTGTTTTTGTTGAATAGGCATTAACTTGGATATATCTATTATTGTCATGCCCTGGCTGCGGGCCCCTGGCCATTTCAGGGCATGCCGGCTAGAGAGGCCTCTAGCCCTCTCTATGCCATTGTGGGCTCCCCAGTCAGAGCAGCTGCATTCCGTTGACTCTGATTGGGGAGCCTACTTAGGTTAGGTTTGCACCACACCCAGTGTGGTTTATTGTTTGTTTGTGCTTGTCTCAACAGCTTCACGGTTTGTCCTTTGTTTGATACATTTTCAAGTGAATACGCTAGACGTTATTTGTACTTGTTAGTTAAACATTTCATTTCCGTTGACAGTTTTGTGTAGTTTGTACTTGTTTGTTTTTTGGATTAAATACACCTTTACTTTCGAAAATGTCTGCATTTGGTTTGACTCCCCACCACGGCCGTGTCAGAATAAACCACCATAAAGAACCAGCGACATTCGACGAGCAGCGTTGGGGGAGAGAGCAGTACACCTGGTTGGGGGACTGGGGATCCTACTCTCTCCTCCGACGATTCAGGGGCGGAATATGAGGACTGGGATCTTCCTGATGATGATCCAGGCTGGGGTGTCAACAGGGGGTGGACAAGTCCACCTTCAACCCGAGTACCATGGGTTACCTCGGCACCCAGCATGGCCACATCCCAGGGTCGCCCCCAAATGTTTTTTGGAGGGGGGCTATCGGGGCTACCTGGGGTGCCATGGCTGGTACCTGAGGGGAGATCCAAGCAGTCCGAGTATCTGTCCCTGTCTGCGCTGACCGCGGGCTCCCGCCTGTTGGGGCCCGGGTTGGGGCCTGGTAAACAGGCAGCCCGTAGGAAAGCGCCTGCTCGTCGCACCACCGGTGCCCCGGGCCCTGCGAAGCAAACAGCTGTCGCTCCAGGGTCCACAGCACCTGCTCCACGTCCGGCCCTCGTTCCAGCACATGCTCCACGACCGCCCCACGTCCCAGCACCTGCCCCACGACAGACCGCGGTCGTTCCGGCTCCAGCCCAGAGACACATTCCGGCTTCAGCCACACGGGTCAGTTTCCCGTGTCCTGCCCCCAGGGTCAGTCTCCCGTTTCCTGCCCCCAGGGTCAGTCTCCCGTGTCCTGCCCCCAGGGCCAGCTTCCCGTGTCCTGCCCCCAGGGCCAGCTTCCCGTGTCCTGCCCCCAGGGCCAGCTTCCCGCTCCCTGCCCCGAGGGCCAGCGTCCCGCTCCCTGCCCCGAGGGCCGACCCCAGGGTCAGTCTCCCGTGTCCTGCACCGAGGGCCAGTGTCCCGTGTCCTGCCCCGAGGGCCAGCGTCCCGCTCCCTGCCCCGAGGGCCAGCGTCCCGCTCCCTGCCCCAAGGGCCCGTGTCCCGCTCCCTGCCCCCAGGGCCAGTCTGCAGTGCCCAGCTGAGACGCCGCCGTTGCAGTGCCCAGCTGAGACGCCGCCGTTGCAGTGCCCAGCTGAGACGCCGCCGTTGCAGTGCCCAGCTGAGATGCCGCCATTGCAGTGCCCAGCTGAGAGGCCGCCCCCTGCGGAGCCGCCGCCGCTGCCTCCCCCGGACGAGCCGCCGCCGCTGCCTCCCC
>JACXGK010009609.1:0-13919 GCA_016801125.1 Novumbra hubbsi
CAACCAAAGACATGACTAGTACTGGGAAGAGCCAACCAAAGATATGACTAGTACTGGGAAGAGCCAACCAAAGATATGACTAGTACTGGGAAGAGCCTACCAAAGACATGACTAGTACTGGGAAGAGCCAACCAAAGACATGACTAGTACTGGGAAGAGCCAACCAAAGACATGACTAGTACTGGGAAGAGCCAACCAAAGACATGACTAGTACTGGGAAGAGCCTACCAAAGACATGACTAGTACTGGGATTAAACACAGTAGTAGAGACAGAGCATACGCCCCCTCCACAGCATGCCGCCCATCCCGTCATAACGCAGCAATAGCACTCAGTGTTGCCCCCTAGTGGCCAGTCCTGAAGGCACGCATCGTTATCCCAAGGACCTGGACACATCAATCTGTGGTTAACCCTCGTTTGTGTCTGCTCATGCAGAGAACCCAGCGCAGGAAGCGGGGGAAAAGAGAGAGGCGGGTCGCTGTCATGACAAGGCCTGCAAACACAGCCCAAAGCAGGCGGGCAGGGACTTAACGCACACTCACCACGTGGCTGGTTCGGTCCCGGACGGGGCGGTAGCCGGACGCAGGGACACACTGCTCGGCATGTCCGTTGCAGAAGCAGCTGCCTTTCACCATGAGGTCGTAGATGGCAAAGTGCCGACTGGGCCCGGCGTCCGAGGCGGCCCGTTTGGCCTGGCAGGGGCAGGACTGGCGCTCCCAGAGGCGTATGCGGACATTGGTGACCCTCAGCTGTTCCTGACCCGCTGGCCCATACGGGTCAAGGGATTCCCATTGGGGGAGGGCACGGTAGATGACCTGTCAATCAACCAATCAAACGGTCAGTCGGTGTCCACGGGTCAATACACCAACAGAACAGTCGGCATTCGCCATCACTCACTTAAACAGTCCCCCCCCCCCGGTTCATTGTCAAGCGATTATTCATACGGCACCGACGGCATGTTTCCTGTTGTCAGCCCGGTGTTGATAGGCAAGACATGAAAACGACATTATAATCGTGGCGGTTCAATGGGACCATTTCCTTTTCATTCCCCTAAAATGAATGTCCCTCTACGACACCCCCTAAACCAAGAACAACTTCCATCGCCCGGGCTGCCCACTCCAACGTGTTCACGTCGGACCGGCCGTTCAGGGTGTGGAGTCTGTTCCAGGAGGGCTGATATCAGCGTGTTACACGGAGAGTCAGTTGTCATTGAGAGGAGTGTGCGATCCTGGGAGAGAGTGTTATTAAACAAGAGTGTACATCCCAGACATAGATATGATTGGGTGAGGGGTGTGAGGCGGGACTTTTGGGAGGGGGGAGGGTTGACTGTGTAAGTTGAGCCGGGTTCCGCGTCTCCATTGGCTGTGTGATGGCCTGGGGTTTGATGGGAGGGGCACTATTAATTTCCCTGTTGTTGGAATAGGTCACGGGGTCACAGTATTGTGTTCCACAATTAAGGGAACACGACAAATAGGGTGAGGGGCGCCGGTCCGTGGGAGGGGAGGACAAAGAGCGATGCAGCCCCACATAACTCAGCCCAGGACAAAGGGTCTCTGCAGCCTGGCGACACCACAGTCACACTGTCACACACATCCCCCACGAACATTACCCAACTACACACACACACACACACACACATCCCCCACGAACATTACCCAACTACACACACACATCCCCCACGGACTTCACCCAACTACACACACATACACACACCCAATCAACATTCCCAAATGCGGCAAAAAATTCCACAAGAGGCCTTCTGGATGCTCTAGCTACAGGCCAAGGGCACAGACTTCACGGAAACCACGCAACACATTAAAACGAACACACACAACAAACAAATGAAGTCTCTCATTGAAGTTTTTGGTGCATGTGAAATGTCAAGTCATTGTCTGGGTTTGGCCTCCCTGCCAAACTGCCGAAACAGAGAGCAACCCCACAGAAACCTTAGTCAGTGGACCATGTGGCATTGCTACGCTCATAATCTTTTCTTCCTGTTACAGTCTAAAAAACAGTGTAAGTCTGGCTTTAATAGGCCTAATTCCATCAAAGAGTCGAGGACTGTAATCTCGTAAACAGGGACAATGGGCGTTGATGGAGAGACTGAATAAAAAGACAGAGAAGAAAGAGAGAGAGAGAGAGACAGGAGAACGAGAGAGAAGAGAGAGAGAGAGACAGAAAAGAAATCAAGAGAGAGAGATGGGAAAGTAAGAGAGACAGAAGAGAGAGAGACACACAGAAGAAAGACAGGGAAGAAAGAGAGAGAGAATAAAGAAAGAGAAGAGAATGGGGGATGGTCCGTCCGTACAGCAGCACTAACGTCCATCTGAACACTTCCTACATGACCGCCAACTCCAAATGTGTCTGTGTGTGTTTGTGTGTCCATGTGCACACCTGTGTGTGGCTCTTTTTGGATAACTTCCTCCCTAAGGAGGACAAAGTCTTTGGAACAAACATGCGCATTCTTCCAGCTCAGCTGACCTCATAAATAACACACGGAGAGACCTGCACTTTCCTCCAAAGAAACAAAATACACCTCTCCAGTTGGTGTCTGAAACCTCCCCCCCCCCCCCCCCCCCATTCAGACCAACATGTTCAGCTCTCAGCACAAGAGATGACATGCTTTTAATGTCGATCACATAAAGGAGAAGGGAAAGCTGAGAATCCCTGCTCCCTCACTTCAGCGCTCCAAGCTACTCCTCCACTAGCCTTGTTGCTGTCCATCACAGCTCAACGCTTACCTGATGTCACGAGCACAAACGCTCAACGCCGACTGAACACACGCGTGGGTATGCAGACTCAGAACCGTGGGAGCGGCTAGAGCTAAACACTGAATGTGCGGCGCGTGCAGTCGGTTGCACGAAGTGGCGAGCACGCAGGTAACACACAGTCAGGGTGTGGGGTGAACCTTGACCTCTGTGTAAGCACAGCACCTGGATCTCAGTAGCCGGGTAACAGAAACAAACCAACACACACACTGTCACTGGAATGGACACTGACTCAATGATATACACTCGCGCACGCAAACGCATGCATACACACACACACACACACACGTGTGACTTTGAGAGATTTACAGCAAACCGTGAGTGTGGACACGGTTAAATGGAGGGAATCGTACCGTTAGAGTCGAAGTGCATTATGATTCCCTGAGCAATACAAATTAGTTCTGTATAACCCCTCACACACACTGTGGCCTGGCCTCCGTATGTGTACAACCCCTCACACACACACACACACACACACGGTGAAAAGCTGTAGAGAACAACAGGTTGTTGAAGCTGTATTCCACCATCCAGCCCCTGACTGCAGGTTCACACCTGATTTAACTAATCATGGTTTTGATGAGTTTCTGCATGGGGGCCTGGTTACGAACACAGAGGAGGACGTTCAGGTTGGTCGTATCCACGGGGGGGTATGGGGGGGTGGACTGTGTGTAGTACAGTAGCCAACCTCTATTATCCAGCTACTCAGCGGTCCAAACGTAAGGAGCCATGACAGGACACATCCGGGATGGCCAGAGGTGTGTGTGTCCGACTGGCTTAACCTGCTGCTCACTGAGACGCTCCTGTCAGTCAGCCTAAATGCACACACACACACGTGTCTTTACCTCTCCCCTGGTACAGGGGTACGCTCCAGAATACTTGGAGGTACAGGGTGACCCGTCCGGCCCCGGCGCTCCCTCCGCCAGGCCGAAGGTGGCGTTGCAGTCCCCGGCGTAGCGCTGCGTGGTCTTCCACGTCCGCCCAAAGTCGCGCGAGCGCTCCAGGGTCATGGCCCCGGGCCGGGGCGAGCGGAACACCACGATGAGGTGGGTGAAGATGAACTCCGCCTCCAGATCCAGCTGCAGCGTCTCGGACTCCGCCCCCCCGGCCGACTGCCACCAGGTGTCGGGGTGCCGGAAGGAGGAGTCGGCCATGGCCCCGGCGAGGTGGGCTTGAGCCGGGAGGGCTGCGTTGCACTGGCCGCACCGGGCCGGCGGGCAGGCCCCCGTGGGGGAGGGGGGGTCGGGGTAGGAGCAGTAGGGCTCGGTGCCGTTGTAGCCGCACACCGTCCGGGTCAGGACCACGCGGCCCAGAGCCAGGTTTCCCATGCGAGGGTTACACGCCCGTCCTTCGCAGCGAGGGGCCGCGCCCCCCTCCCGACCCACATCTACGAGGAGAGAGACAGGACAGGTTATGAGTGGGGGGGGTGGGTGTCTATCTTGGTTTAATCTCAATTTGAATCTTCCCCGAAGAAAGACGGACAGGATTGTATGCACCTGCTGTTGATTCCGCTTGAATGCGGACTTAGAGACAGAGACGGTTTTGTGCAGCATTGTGTAGAGAATGTGCACTCCAGACGTTCCAGAGGTGGGGTTTAAGAAGAACCTCTGAGGCAACAGTGACCCCTTTAAGAGCCATCTCTGCGGGCAGTAATTTAAAAATCCAGTGTTGGCAGTCAACAATGAATGGTAGCTCACAGTAGCCTATTGTTATGGGACTGAGGTTATTATTACAGTCATAAAACATGTCGTTTTTTAAAAAGCGTCCATTATAGAACGACTCTAAAGGATGTAATTTCGAGTCGTGTAACGGGTCCCACATATACACAAGCAGTGTGTTGACCAGAGGTGGGAGCGCAAGGATACAATTTAGGGTCAGTTGCTGCACTTGTCACTGTCGCGCGTATTGTCCCGAGACAGCGGGAACGATACATTGTAGCACACGATGAATTTACTGCACACAGGTTTGTGTTAAAGAAAAAGTACAAACCTGCAAGAATACCGCATTGTCCAGTCCAGATGAAAGCAGCGAATAAAGTCCACAAGATCATTCTTCCAACCCAAAAGCCACTATTCCCAAAGAGTTAATCACTGAGTGGTTCTCAAGGCAAACCGAGTGAATAGACAAATCTCGCTGGAGTTATTCAAATGACAAATAGATGCAAGATTTCATCTGCCAATGTAAAGCAAAGTGCGCCGGTTCAAAACAAGTAAAGGCTTCATCCCCTTTAATAACAATTAGAAGCACAAATACCTCAGTTTGACAACACAGGAGGTTCAGACACCCTGGGAGAAAAGTATTACTTAGGCTGTACTTCTCCAAAAGCCGAGAACTGATGTGGGTTATGCTCTTGAGTCCTCCTCTCGTATTCGTTAGGACCTGCTACCTTACAGTTGATTTGCTTGCTTCAGCCTGAAGATATATATTTTCGGAATATTGCGCGAGTGACAGCGGCTTGCGGCTCCGCCCCGTCTCTTTGCATTTTTTCTCTGACTTAAAGGAACATTCCAGCTAGTCTGGAACCATTGAGTGACAGGTCAGAGCTGGCACGCTACGGCGCTCCCAACCTCTCCAACCCGCAGTCCGTTGAAAGGTTAGTGCGTAAAAGTGTATTGAAATGTCAAATTTAAACCAAAGTACACGAATAACAAAACCGAGTGTCTGGAATTAAAAAGGTCATGACGTATAATTAACATTAGGATGATTAATTAAATCCCCTTTAAATGTAAAACAGTGACGCACTTCAGATTTCGGAGTTTGTCGTTTGGATTAATAGACTTCTGCGTGGCCTACGTACAGTATATTGACAGCAGACTACCGATTAGTAAATCTATCCGACTAAATCCCTGCTACTTGGATGCGTGGAATGGCCCCTTTTCAGTTACGAGATTAATTTATTGCGAAAGCCCTGCTTCCGTTTCCAAATCACTCTAATTAAAAACCGCCATTACATCTTATTGTAGGCCTAAAATTATATGTTCAATCACAATAATAGCCTTATATGAAATGTGATCTTGTCACACAATTATTTTGGCCTATTTATTACTGGAGTTTGCAACAGTGATGTTGAGGAGGACTTTAGAAAATATTCTCAACAATACAATATTGGGACATAAGAACAAAATCAATAACAACTGTTTGTGTACATGGTGCCCCCACGTGTTAACCTCGGGTAATAACCCATATACTGTACTGTAGTACAATTGTACTGATAGAGACAGTAGAGCAACAAAGACAACCCACTCTAAGACATATATTGTTTATAATGAAGTGGCCAGCACAGTCACCGGATCTCAACCCTATTGAGCTGTTCTGGAAGCAACTTTATGATACGTAAGAAATGGCCGTCAAGCCAATCCAACTTGTGGGAGGTGCTTCAGGAAGGATCTGGTAAAAACATTTTAGATTACCTTAACAAATTGACAACTAGAACGCCAAAGGCTGCAATTGCTGCAAATGGAGGATTCTATGACAAAAGCAAAGTTAGAATAAGGGAATTATTATTTCAATTAAATCATATGTTTAACCTCGTCATTTAATATATTTCCTTTTCATTTTGCTAGATTTCCTATTCAAACCCATTTAATGTATGTTTTCATAGAAAACAAGGACATTTCTAAGTGACTCCAAATTTTTGGAATGGAAGTTTGTCTATTACACATTACACAGTGGTCAGAGTTACCCCAAGTCAAGCATGCAGCAGGTTATGATCAGCTATAGTTTAACTAGCTTTTGCCCGTATACGTGATACATTCTCACATACACACAAGCACACACACACACCTAAACATGCTCACACAAACACGTGAACAAGAAGCATAATGATATAAGATCATCAGAATTTCAGTTATGTAAAGAAGGTTTAGTGTAATTTAAGAGGAATTTCTGCTTAGATCATCCCTCTCTGTTGAAAGTATTATTCGCGATCTCAAGTCCAAACTTGTTAAATGGTTTAGTAACAGTTGGACGCTTTGAGACAGAAAAATGAATAAATGCTCCAGCCTCCACATTGGCTGTCTGTTTCTGGGCAGCTCTTTGTTTAGAGAAAGCATTGCCCCTGATAGTTTTATTAAATCAAATGTAATTTGTCATATGCTTTGTAATAACCAAGACCATGAGTGCTAATGGGATTTTTAGAGAATGTGTATGTATGTAATCAAAAGAAGATCTTAAATAGAAACCACTTATTTGAAATAAAATGCAGATCTTAAGTAATTTTACCATTTAGTAACAATCTGATACTAGGGTTTTGCATTGATAAGTGCAGTACCTATTTAACACAATATAACTTTACCTGCCTGGCGACGCCATTACTCGATTCATGTTCATTTCAAATAAAACGAGGTAATAAATATTTAACTGTTTACGCATATGTTGCGGCCCTTAGCACACTAGGGGGCGATACATTATTCGAGCTCCTCTCTTCATTCGCTTGAACTGTCTTGGTTCACAGTTGAAAAGCCTTTGTTTCCGGTTATTGGCGGCAAGTTAACTAGTGTGAATTACACCTTTCGAAAAGATAGTAGCTGAATTACAAAGAACATTTAGCACAGTAATGGTGAGTATTGATAATGCTTGCTTGAATTAAACTGTCAAAACCTTTTGCAAATACACGCATATCGTTTTTGTCTAGCATGGATGCAAGCTAATAGACATCTCATTCGTTTGTTGCAGTATACACAACACAGCAGAGGGCAGATGGGCTGTACAAATCAATATATAAATAAAAATAAACACCCTGCTAACGGCAAAGTTTTCTTCCCTATATGTTGTCTACCACTAACAATATCGTTACGAGTGGGAATGTATTTGGCGAATAATGGCGATGTTGTGTCCGTTTAGAGTTTGCCATTGAACCCCAAGCCTTTCCTGAATGGCCTGACAGGCAAGCCTGTGATGGTGAAGCTGAAGTGGGGGATGGAGTATAAAGGATACCTAGTATCTGTGGACAGCTATATGAACATGCAGGTGAGTGTCTTAGTATCTGAATGTTAAGAGTTTAGTATTGATATTAGTTTCTTGTTTCCCTTTCAGAGCACCAATACAACTGTCCGATATCCAGCATTCCAAAGAGCAGATCAATATACACTGGACAAAACCCCCAAAATAAAACAAAGAAACATCTGGAAAGATTAAGCTAGACATAGTTGGTTAAGAGTCTTTACAATATTCAATATATTATAAATGTTTTAGACCTTATTTCTGGAAGTTTATTGATTTGGCTAAGGTAGTTATCGTTGATCGACTAAACCGCTATTCAACATTCAAACATTTGTAAAGCTGGTTGTTATCTCTGAGCAAGAGAGGGAGCACATGTGGCTGGTGCAGATTATGCTGATATAGATTTTTCCGGTTTGTTTTTGACAGTTGGCAAACACAGAAGAGTATGTAGATGGAGCATTAGCGGGCCATCTTGGAGAAGTATTAGTAAGGTAAGCTCTTCTAAAGGTGTATTCGTTATTTGGATTTACTATTTTCTTGTTCTGTCGGACATTTTATTAGTCAATGGAGAAAATAAAAAGCATTTCTGTGGACAAGAGTAGATTCGCCACTACTGCCGAAGATGCTGTATTTAGTGAAACTGTCGTCACAAATCTAAAGGACATCTTCTCTACCCACAGGTGCAATAATGTCTTATATATAAGAGGGGTGGAAGAAGAGGAGGAGGATGGTGAAATGAGAGAATGACGAAGAGATGTACAGTTGAAGATCTGGATGATTGTTATATATATATATATATATATATATATTTATTTGTGTTTGTATTTTTGTTTGCATTTTTACTGTAGAATCGACTAAGTTAGAATTTGTGAGATTTTTCAAGAAAACCTGTAAAAAAAAAAAAAAAAAAAAGCCTACAGAAACAATAAAATATTATTTTGCTAAATCTGCCATTAGAGGGTATTTTTCAATTTTTGGTGAGAACGGGTCTCCCTTTTAGAATCCATTCCAAGTCGAAACGTGGAATAAATGTAACTTGGAACATACCTGATCTGTTATGTTGTCTTTATGTTGCCACTGTGTGGCCATCCCTATTTAGCTTTGCTCATTACCGAGGCTTGGCACAAAAGAGGTATTGCAAACTGAAGCAGAATCTGGAATCAAGAAAGTCAACTTGGAGAATCCCTTTTTGTTGGGTTGGGGGGCCACAATCAATTCATTTTACTTTATCTACTGAGTGACCCATGTGTTCCTGTCAAAGAGGTCTGTATCCATGCCGTTACGTGTCTGTTCCAGCATGAGACCCCATGTGAAAACAGTCTTTTGGGGTAAAATAAATCGTCTGGTTCCTCCCTGGATGACATACTTGGAGTTGACTCAGTACGAATTAGCCAATGAAGAATAAACTTAGTGGTGATGTGGGTACGAATATTATTACTATGGAATTATATGCGAGAGTAAACTGGGACGACATTACGCTGATTTTTACGACAAAACAGAAAACATCTGAGGTCAATAGTTTTTTGTTCCCAACAGTATGAAATGTTTTGAATAGCGCAGATAAACGACACGTGGCCATTTGCTAAAATAAAAAACGCACATTAAACGGTCCGCAGCTGACAGCGAAACAGGCACACATTGCTCTGAAGGTTATGGAAAACGTTAATAATATTGCTAGTGATTGTGTTCAAATATGTTGAATAGGTGCAAAATATCTGTTGCATTTATTAAAATAAGCAACTATTAATAACCATTAGACAGAATGGATAACCACACTATGAGTGAAATGTTGTCGTTATTTTCCCTAAACATCAGGTAGGCCCAATTCCACAACACCACACATTAATCGTTAGCCTGTCAATCAATTTTACCGTGTCAATCAATGTTCAGTACTTATAATTTACATGACCCGCCCCTAGCTTGACTCGTACACTTTGAACCTCGGTGCCTTCAAATATTTACTTTTCCTCTAACCAACGACATTGAAACCTCGGTGACTTACACAATATCACATGTTTAGCTTGATTTTGACTTCAATTTTAAAATGTCTTACAAACTTCTGGTAAAAAACGCGAAACAAGTTGTTTTAATTTGCAGCAACGGTGAGAAGTTTCTTACAAAGGATGGCATGCAAAAGCTCTGCGTGATTGAAGACAGTAGTTTGGTAATCGGAAGGTGAGTGAAAACATTTTGTGTATGGCTTTATTTATTTACGTTAGTTAGAACCAGTTGAGGGGGTCTATTAATTTGGCAGAAGACTAAGTACATCACATGCGCCGCAAATTCCGTAAATGCCAAGCCTAATTATGGCTGATCCAAATCTTATTACACCATAAACTGTTGATTAGGATCTGTTTTTTCCCCATGTGCAGCGATGGTCTAATAAGGGATATTGGCCCAGCGAGAACCATTGAGTTCCAATATGCAGGAGCCTTGTTTGACGAGGTAATCGATGCAACGGGCATGTGCGTCATTCCAGGCAAGTATCACTAAAATACAGCTGGGTCGAGATGCAACGTTGATACCTGCTCTAATAATAGGATTAATTGATTCATAATTGATTTTCACCTTAACATACACAGATTTGTCTTTTACAGTAACTAATCTGTGTACGCCAATTGTGTTTCAGGATTGGTGGATGCACACACCCACCCCGTATGGGCAGGAGACCGGGTGCACGAATTTGCCATGAAGGTAAATATGACCTGTACGCCCAAACGCCCCTCCTTTGCCTCCACGTCTTGTGGTAACGCCGTATAATCCTACAGTTGACCGGCGCCTCCTACATGGACGTGCACCGCGCCGGAGGCGGGATCCACTTCACCGTGGAGCACACCAGAGCTGCCCCTGCCACCGCCCTGCTGGCCTCTCTGACGGAGAGGCTGGGCCGCATGCAGCGGGCAGGCACCACCCTGGTGGAGTGCAAGAGCGGCTACGGCCTGGAGCTGCAGACGGAGCTGAAGATGCTGGAGGTCATCGAGGCGGCCAGAAGCACCCTGCCGATCAACATATCGACCACATACTGCGGCGCCCACGCCGTGGCAAAGTACTGAACACGAAACCCGCTCCCGACATCGCCCTCGACGCTACTGACCGGCGCTACTGACATGAGGCGCTCTTACACAAACACACACCCACCCACCTCTTCTGATCTTGTCCCAGGGGAAAGACGGTCGCCGAGGCGACTGCCGACATTCTCCGGGTCCAGTTGCCGCGGTTGCGCGAGCTCACGTCGGCGGGGGCCCTGCGGGTGGACAACATCGATGTGTTCTGCGAGAGGGGCGTGTTTGACCTGGCCTCCACGCGCTCCATCCTGCAGGCCGGCCTGGACATGGGCCTCAACATCAACTTCCACGGGGACGAGCTGCACCCCATGAACGCCGCCCAGGTCCGCATCAGAAACGCCCCCCCCCCCGCGTGTCTGTCGCTGCGGCAACAGCGTTGGGTTAGAACCGTCTGTGTGTGGTGCCCACCTCACGTAACCGTTTCCCGTGTCGGGGGCCTAGTTGGGGGCAGAGCTCGGCGCCTTGGCCGTCAGCCACCTGGAGGAGGTGTCAGATGAGGGCATCGCTGCCATGGCGACAGCCAAGACCGCAGCCGTCCTGCTTCCAACCACCGCTTACATTCTGCGGTTGCCACAGCCGCGGGCCCGAGACATGCTGCAGGCTGGGGTCATCGTTGCCCTGGGCAGCGACTTCAACCCTAATGCATACTGCTGCTCTATGGTAAGTGGAGGAAGGGCCCCCGAGAGATGCTGCAGGCTGGGGTCATCGTTGCCCTGGGCAGCGACCTTAACCCTAATGCATACTGCTGCTCTATGGTAAGTGGAGGAGGGGCCCCCGAGAGATGCTGCAGGCTGGGGTCATCGTTGCCCTGGGCAGCGACCTTAACCCTAATGCCTACTGCTGCTCTATGGTCAGTGCCTCTGTAGCTCTCCATCTCTGTCACAATTTCTCTGTCCCCAGCCCTTGGTGATGCACCTGGCGTGCGTCAACATGAAGATGTCCATGTCAGAGGCTCTGGCCGCTGCCACCATCAACGCAGCCTATGCCCTGGGTCGTTCACACACCCACGGCTCCCTGGAGGTCCACAAACACGGTGACCTGCTGGTCCTCAGCGCGCCCCGGTGAAGTTGCTCTCACGTGCATGCCGCTTAGCTCTTTACACAGTGGTTCTGAACTGGTGGATCTTGACCGAAGTCGCTACGATTACGATTTCTCATATTCTAGTGGAAATACACTGCCTATCGAATTCCCTTGGCATTCTTTAAAAAAAAGGCCTTGGAAACCTTCAAGCATATGAACAAAAATAGAACTTTTGACACTAAGAAAAGTTTACCGTGTATATCATTTCTTGGCAGCGTTTCGGTGCAAATATTGCTGTGACTGAAACAAACGGACTCAGTTAGGTCATAATGTAAAAACCAGTTAAGAAGTACTGCTCTAAGAGCCAACTCATTTCAATAGACAGACAATAGTATACAAATTCCAGGCTACATTGGTACAGATGCAATTGGGGCACAACTGGTGTAGATGTGTGTGGACTGACAGTGTTTTGCTGATGGTCCTGCAGGTGGGAGCATCTGATCTACCAGTTAGGAGGACACCAGGAGCTGATCCGCTACGTTGTCATCAAGGGCAATGTGGTCTACAACAACGACAAAACTATGAACATTTAAGTCATTGTATTGTGTCAGGTTTGGAGAACTGCACAGCTGTAAGCCCTGTGGCCTTGTGAATAGTTAATATTAACCATGTTCTTATTCTCAGGCAGAAGAATACATGGCAAACTTTTTTTGTTGGCCCTTGAAATGACTGTATATTTGGGTATGGTTGTGGTGTCATCAATTTGCCCCATTAGGCTGAAGACCACCTGATATCAACAGGGTCACAATGGGATGTTTAGCCTGAACATAGTCATGTTTTATATTGTCATGTAGTTGTAGCTGTTGATTTTTGTAGTAGCTTTAAGGGGATTCTAATAAAAAAACATGAAATCCAGTTTCCTGTGGCTGAGAGTCAGACAGACAACATATTTCTTGTCTTTTATAGAAGCCGTCTGAAAATAGTTACGTAAAATGGGGTCCTCTAGTGGACAGAAACTGTACATTTTAGCAAGATAATTTCCAATGTTGATTTAGTCAACTACGTGGGACTACACATCTCATTAGTAGATCCTGCTTGACCCCTGGATTTGGCCACTGTTTCTTCTCTGTATCAGCAAAAACTTGCTGACGTGAAAGCAGAGCGGTTTAGCAAGATGCTTGACTGATTAATATTCAACACTTACACACATGCTGTAGAGTTGTTTAGATGAGGCCAGGCCAAAAATAGCACTGGACATTATGCTATTAGTAGGAAACAGAATTGGAATGTGAAAAATGCCAGCATTTTGACAAAAAAGCATTGCTTTTATTGAACATCTCTGTAACACTGGTTTAAAAAGAATATATTCATATAATATATAAATTGAAATCCATTTAAGGATTAAATACGTTTAAGGGTTTCTAAGGCATGGAATCGAGCTGCTCTCTTTCCCTTTACGGTTTACTTTTTTCTTTTTTTATCTTATGTTTTTTGTATCTTCCTGTCTATTCCCATTGAAAGGTGTCCCGGTCATTCTACTGAAGGGTATCCCTACTCCCTACGCACACCCCCCATAACGAAACTAGGGTCGGGTTATAGCGATAATAAAGACAATTATTTAAAGTAAAAACATTAATACTACCTTTGTGCGCTAATTGATACACAGGGTGTGTAAATACAACCACAAAAAGCTTTTCTTGTGTCATACGTGTGGCTCTGGCATGTATCCGTTTAGAATATAGTAAAAACAAGATAGGTCACAAGATTCGCCTGGGCCCTTTCTAGGCTTCATACTTCTTCCCGGCTCTGTGGATCTGCTGGTACAAAGTCATGGAGAACGCCATACCCAGGAGCTGCAGACAGGAGTCACATCAGTCACACACAGCAGCAACGTCATTACATGCACAACTCAACCGCTCTGCTACGCTATCTACACCTCCCTTCTGTGAGGTTTGGGTTTCGTCATGTCCGAGCTGAAGAAGCAACATTGGATTGTCAATGTCCCTCGTAAAATTGACATGATGATGAGGCTGAAGAATCGGGGACATCAACAACCTCGCAAACGTCGAGTCAGACATGCCATCCTGCTTGAGTTTGAGAAACTACTGGGCCTCAGTTTCTGCAGTTAAA